>JAXIVD010005836.1:0-7500 GCA_036785275.1 Cancer borealis
TGTCTCTCTGCATATATGTTCTCTTATTCATGTGTAGATGTGCTCGGTATGTGAATCTGCATTAGACTTACATACATAAAAGCATACACACACTCGGTCTACAGACACACGTAGGCTCATGTAGTTTGCTTGGTATAGGTCCGGGTGAACAAACTTTTGTATATAATTTCCTACTACTACTATTACATCTACTACTACTACTACTACTGCTACTACTACTACTACTACTGCTACTACTACTACTGCTACTACTACTACTGCTACTACTACATGTACTACTACATCAACTACTACTACTACTACCACTAACTACTAACTACAACTACTAATAATAATACTGCTACTACCACCACCATCACCACTTTTAAAAAGAATAATACCTCCTACAGCACAAAAGTGGCTAGCCTTTATATAACAAATGATCCTTTTCTTTTCTTTGCAGACTGGTGTGAGTGCGCGGGCGTGGGCGTGCCGAGCCAGGCTTCCCTTTGACACCCTGCCAGTGTAATTATTATCTGCGTCAGAAGAGAGATGAAAGCCCACATTTTTAACTTCTCTCGATGAACTGATTTCTTGAACCGGAGGAATTAAATCTCCTTGGGTCAATATATACCCGCCGAACCGAGGCTGCGAGAGTGCGTGAGTGCGTGGAGTGTGAGTGCGTGTGCGGAGGCGGGCACCATGTGAGTTCACAGTGGATAGGAGTGAGTACTTAACGCTCACCACCAGCCATGGCCCAGCACAGGAGGACTTAGTGAGGCGGTGAAAACATTATACTAAAAGGGAGAAAAACCTGAAGGCAGTGAGACACTAACACACATACACACACACATACACGTGCGTGGTTACCTGCTGCTGATCCCTTGCCTGTCAGTCTCGTGGACGTTCCTCGGTCATGCTCGGAGCCGCCACAACGCACGCCGCCGCCCACCTTCTTCTGGCCGCCTCCCTCTGGCTGCCACATCTCGCCACCGCCCAAACCACCATTGTGGGTGAGTATTAAGAAAGAAAGAAAGAAAGAAAGAGAGAGAGAGAGAGAGAGAGAGAGAGAGAGAGAGAGAGAGAGAGAGAGAGAGAGAGAGAGAGAGAGAGAGAGAGAGAGAGAGAGAGAGAGAGAGAGGTTGTCGGTAAAAATGGACAATCATGAATGTATCGCAATATTGATAATGATGATAGTAGCAATAATAGTAGCATATGTAATATTAATTGTATTAGTAATGTTGTTGATGTTAGTAGTTGTGGTAGTAATAATAATAGAAGGAGGAGAAGGAGGAGGAGGAGAAGGAGGAGAAGGAGGAAGAAGAAGAGTCTGGAAGGGCGGCGTGGGATGGGCGTCGTGGGTCCAGGCCGAGTCACGTAATCACAGTGTCCTGCGTCAAATGTTACCCTCCCTCTAATTACTATGACGGCCTTTAATTAGCGGTGATGCATCTCTTGGCTTCATTTGATTCGCGGCCGGACACATTAAGCCTCATTAAGGACAAAAAATATATAAGGTTTAAAGAAAAAGTTAATAAGGAGGAAAGAAAAGTTGGACACACGCATCGACTCGCCGTAAATATGTTTGGAAAGTCTCGCGAAGAAATTTTAGCAAAACTCGAGTGAAAACAGATTTTTGAATGTGATTAGATAGGAAGGCGAGATAATGCTGTGGAATGTGGCTAAAAAATAATAATAATATAACTACAAACATTCTTACGTGACGTGCATGCGAGTCATTTTTAAAGGTAAACTATTTAAATCTTCATCTTTAAAAAAAAAATCATCATCAGCAACATCAATGAGCAAGGTAATTCCAGGTTTAAAGGGAAATTTTTTAAAACCAGGTGGAAAAATAAAATGGGGTCGCTTGGTAAAATGCGCCTCACGTTCATCAACACATCAGTCTAGCCGGTCAAACCCTTATTCCAGTGAGCGTCAGAGCTGCTGTTTGGGCAGAGCTGGGCTGGCACGGGGCTCTCCTCCAAGCTTTTTTTGAGGTGTGTGAAAGCAAAGAGACAGAACCTCAAGGCAAGCTTCCCCCTGATGTTTTGTGTTATAATAGAAAGGAATTACGAATAATATATAGGTGTTATTGATGCATGTGTCAGATGTAGAAGGGCAGGTGTGAGGGTCAGGTGAAGGGGACAGATGTGTAGACGAGAGAGAAAAAATAAAAGATACGTTTGAAATCATAGAAGATGTAAGTGCGTAATATATTTAGAAATACATGAAGGATGAAGGACAGCGTTACAAAGTGGTGCAGTTGATCAGATATATAGAAGTAAAGAAAACGAAGAAACACAATGTGACAGGACGCAATGCAATGGGTTTTTGGAGGTAAAGAGGGAGCAGATATTGGCTTCTGTAATATCGGAAAAGGTGTGTGTCTAGCAGAAAGTGTGGGGCGACAGGTGACAGGTGAAAGGGAACAGGTGTGTGCCACATGACGAGGGAAATTCAAGCGTCTCACACACACCGTAAAGGCCGTCCAAGGAATGTCATTAATTAACAGCTTTTAATCACATGATGAATTTAATATCGCGAGCGAAACAGACGATGACCGCGACGCCAAGGCAGGTAGAGACGACGACGTGTAATTGCTGGCACCTACATCACACACACACACACACACACACACACACACACACACACACACACACACACACACACACACACACACACACACACACACACACACATACACACACACACACACACACATACACACACACACACACACACACACACACACACACACACACACACACACACACACACACACACACACACACACACACACACACACACACACACACACACACACACACACACACACACACACACACACACACACACACACACACACACACACCTTAACCGCAGCAGCCGTCAGTCGTAAATCATAAAACAATAAAGAGAAACATTTTGAAGGCAGTGACGCAGCCCGGCCTCCCCGCCTCACCGCCAAGCTAATATGGACGGGAGGCAAGAGGCACTGGAAGAACGGAGGAGGCGGAAGGCAGGATAGGAGAGGGGAAGGAAGGAAAGGAGGGAAGCAGGGAGGGAAGCATAAAGACATAGTGAGGCCTGGGGGGCGGGGGTGGATGGAGATGGCACAGGCAGTGAGGGTATGAGGCAGAGAATCCCTGGGGTGTAGGCAACCAGGGAGCGAGGCTGAGCAGGGTAATAACACATTGTTTACGGTAAGGAGGCTGGTCGCGCCTGCAACTGGGGCCTTCTCTGTCAGCAGCTTCACTCCCACTCCAAGGCAGGCTTTCATAATGGAGAAGTGTGTGTTTTCCTCCCTGTGTGCCTTCCCTCAGCTTTGTAGCACAGGAGGCGAGGGGAAGGTGAGGGAGGCCTTCGCTGAGGTGACGCGTGCCCTGTGTCCAGGTGTAGCCCCGTGATGACTAGCTGTGGT
Source organism: Cancer borealis (assembly GCA_036785275.1). Classification (NCBI taxonomy): domain Eukaryota; kingdom Metazoa; phylum Arthropoda; class Malacostraca; order Decapoda; family Cancridae; genus Cancer; species Cancer borealis. The sequence goes on from JAXIVD010005836.1 coordinate 3,404, forward strand.
GGTGCTGGTGATGCTCGGTGCTGCTGCGTCCCTGGCTGGGTTACTGCTCTTTAACCTGCATCCGTATGTAGAGGAACGAGAGAGAGAGAGAGAGAGAGAGAGAGAGAGAGAGAGAGAGAGAGAGAGAGAGAGAGAGAGAGAGAGAGAGAGAGAGAGAGAGAGAGAGAGAGAGAGAGAGAGAGAATGTGTGTGTATACTTAGAAAATAATTTGTTTTAATGGCAATGAAATGGTTTCTCAACACAAAGACAAGACATCAGCGTGAGTCTGGTAATGAGCTTACAGTGTGTGTTGCCGTCCTGCCGCATCTGTCTGCACGATGCACATCTTAGCAATTAGCATCTGTAATACCTCAATTATATATTCAATAGTGAAAAAAAAAGTCCTAATGGCATAATAACATAATACTAAAATGCAGTTATCGCTGACTGATAATATGATGATATGAGACTATTGTTCATTTATACAGTAAAGAGTACTGAAAAGTCACAATAGCTAATATAATAATGAGAAGCCATTGTCACCGCTAATATGTGGAGCTTCACTCACTTCCCTCCATCAGGACACACTGTGGTGGTGGTGCGGGGAACAGAAAGGGAAGCCATCGCCACTTTTTATTCAAGCTCATCAAACAGAAGGTGAATAATACGTTCTTTTCCACATTAAGTTCGATCTGAGTTGCGTGACGTGACCATAGCGACGAGACACACACCCTGGGGCACCCCGCCACCTCACCATCGATGCCCCGAGGCTGTATAGGCGTCAGGAGGTGTTATGGCGGCGGCTGGAAAGTAATGGGACGCAGTTACTCCGGATGATCACCAGCACGTCCATGAGGCACGGTAGTTGTGACCTTCCCGCCGCGCCACTGAGACTATCAAGGCTCGAACCAGCCAGACGGTCTTAGCGTTGATTCCGCGTTCATCCGCCGCCTCGTCCCCTCAGGCCTGCTCGCACGTTGGGCTCCCTCAATTATCTCTCAGTTGATTGCTTTAGTGTAATTATTGCACAAAATTTCATAGTGTACATTTAACGAGGGAATTTATATCGAAAATTGGCATGGAATTTTCACATATCACGAAACTAAGCTGGATGCATAACTATGGGTAGGCAGCCTGTCTTTTATTGCAGGTGTTCATTCCCGTTTGATGGTAGGGAGGTGAGTTGAGGTGAGGTGAGGTGAGGTGAGGTGAGGTGAGGCTCTGTCATGCCGGCCTCCACTCCTGTTCATCCGTCGCCTCTGCTTTATAACTACTGCACATATAAGCCCCAGGAAATAATGAGTACTCTAAAAGAGCTTTTATTATCCATTTTTTCTCCCTCTGTGTGACGGATACTCGCACAACCTAATTCCACGTGGGTGTAAATAGCGATATCCCTGTCAGCGCGGCGCGGATTTACTTACCGTTTTTTCGTCCTACTCTTCCTTTTTTTTTTTCCCAGTGGCCGAGATTTTTATTTTCCTCTCGTCTCCCGAGCCTGCGACGCACTAACGTTGTTTTCGGTAAATGAGCCGCCCACCGCCCGCCTCTACCCGCCCGCCGCCTACCCTGCAGATGACACAAACTTCATCAGGCAGCTTCTGGGAACATTTTGTTGTGCGTTGATGCTTTGTGAAACTCGTATGTGCATGTCGTGGAAACAATGGACAAATATACGTCTGGGGCTCCCGAGGTATTACGTGCGTATGAACACGAGCAAATATGCTGTTAGTAAAAGTGTGTAAATATGCACACTTGCCAGTACTCACGACACGCACACAGCCACGTATACGTACATGCAAGGGGATACACAGACTGAGAGTGGTGGAAGGCAGCAGGGAGGAACGTCGATGCACGTAATGACGCACGTACACGAAAATAGATACATTCTCGTACATACGTACACACAGGTACATTACGAACAGACATACAGGCCAGATGATTTTTAGATACACAGACAGACAGACAGACAAACAGACAGACAGACAGAGAGGCAGATAGACAAACAGACAGACAGACAGACAGACAGATAGACAGACACACAGACAGACAGACAGCCGCCCATACGCGTGCCACCCTTGGTCTGCAATGTTATTCACTGTTTGTTTACTTTTCATCTACATCTTCACTGAATTCCGTTTTCCATTTTTCCCGCCATTCTCAGAGCAGCTGTTTCCTTTCCAGCTTTGTGATTTTATGTTTTTAGGCTTTATATTTATACTGCGAATAATATGAGTTTTTATTTAATGCTTGTTTCATGCGCTCGTGTTTCTTTTTTTTTGGGGTGGTGTGAAGATCTTATTCCAATATTTTTGACTTTGTTCATTATCATTCTACTGTATGTCGTTTTCATTATTTACTTCTTTTTTTCTGATCATGAAAAAAAATTTCTTCGTGTATGTCAAAGTTTAAAGTATTGTTTCTATTTTTCTGTCCCGTGGAAATTTGGCACATGTGGGCTGGAAATTTTTCATCGTGTTTTTATTTAATTTACTTGTGCCTAAATAACTTACTCCTTTTTTTCTCTCCCTCTCTCTATTGTTCCACGAGGGGATATTATTATTATATATTTTGTTTGGAAATGAATTATCTGCGTCTCTCTTTTTATACACCTCCAATCATATATGACCCAGAAACACCTATTATTTTCCTCCTTGTTACCTGCAGTCACATCTGGTGGAATGAAGCGTGTCTTGTTATCACGAACACTCAGCAAATCATGTTGAGAGGCAAGTTTTTTTTACAACCATTGCTGCTTCATGGAGGTTTTTTGCAAGCTCTTGAACCTTTTGAATCGTCTTGCAGCCTTGTGCTACAGGAAGATGATCCCACTCCAAAGTGACAAGTGTGTTTTGTGTCGTTGTTGCACGCGTAGGAGAAGAGCGGAGGCGAGGTAAGGCCAGGCGAGGCGAGCTGCTCCCTCCAGACCTCCTCCTCATCCGCCTCCACTTCTTCCTTGCTACAATTTTATGCTGAGAGACGCACCATCGGCCTGGCAGCGGCTCTGAACCTCACCGAAAACCGTAAAATTAAAGCGCAGGATCCAATAGAGATGCATTCAGACGGTCACCACCTATGCCGCAGGAATTGGGCTGCACTTGGCTGCTTGAAAACCCTCGCCTGGCCTGGTTAAGAGTCCCGCTGGCTGAGAGCAAGGCTTGGGGCGGTGGGCTGTGGCTGGAGACACTCGGTGGTCGATGGGGTGGCGGGCCTGGCGGTGCACTCTCTCCTCAAGGTACAGAGTCATAACTGAAGGCGCGTCCCTCTTCCCAGCGTGAAGGAAGCTTATATCTCTCTCGGAACAAAGCTTTACTGACTTAAAAAACTTAATGTTATGGAGAATTGATGTGGAATGGTTTTCTATTTATGTTATGGTTTGATAACTTGAACTTCATTTTGTTCTCAAGTTGTTTTTTCTTCCATAACTATATATACACTGCTCGTCTAGACTGATCCAAGCTAAAAGTGTGACCCTTCGTGAGCCTGTAAGCCAAGCGATGACTGCTTACTTACTGTCTTACGTTCACACACCATGATTTTATTTTGATATTACTATAACGTACATTACTTTTACAATTATGGCGTTTCATTATATATATATATATATATATATATATATATATATATATATATATATATATATATATATATATATATATACACATACACACACGCACACATATATATATATATATATATATATATATATATATATATATATATATATATATATATATATATATATACATATATATATATATATATATATATATATATATATATATATATATATATATATATATATATATATATATAATAATTATACATTGAAGCATGTCATTAAAACTAGAATATTGTAATAAATAAACCTTTTAATGAATGCAGCGCCATGTTGTCAAGGAAGTGACAGCATCGGCGATGCGTTCATTGATCTGCTTATTTATTGCATCAAGTTCAAATGCCATAATTAAAGAGAATATTTCATAAAGACAGAATTACATAAAGACCTTGAATACTTTGTACAAGCGAGGGAATTCTTCACATTGAGGCTCGCAAGGAACGCTTCCCAACACACACAAACACTTCCTACACAGAATATTTCATGCATAAAGGAAAC
>JAXIVD010005836.1:12500-15000 GCA_036785275.1 Cancer borealis
TTCTTCTTCTTCTTCTTCTTCTTCTTCTTCTTCTTCTTCTTCTTCTTCTTCTTCTTCTTCTTCTTCTTCTTTGTCTTTTTCTCTTTCTTCTTCTTCTTCTTCCTCAGCATCATCATCATTATTATTATTATTTTCACTATCATCATCATCATCATCGTCCTCTTATAATTATTTCCTTTTTTTATATTTTGTATTGCTTACTTACTTACTTTTATCGAATTTTCTTTCAGTTCTTATTTATATAAATCATTATTCCTCATCTACTTCAATCCTTATTTCTCCACGCCACCTATTCCCTCTTTTTTTATTATATTTTGTTTTGCTTATTTTTATTACTATCAAACATACTAATGGTTTCGCTTGTAAAAAAATAATAATAAGAATACCATTATTTTTAGAGTTTAAATTCTACATAACACAGGATGGAATTAATTGTACCAAATAAAAAAGTCTATTCCATACGAAGAGAATTGAGCAATAATTAACGCTGACTAAAAAAAATTGTTATATAATTTTTTTTTTTTTACATACGTTCGTGTTTTAGATTTTATTATTCGTTTCGTATAATTGTATTAGTGTTGCATTCCCATCCTACGCTTTGGTCTGTAGTGTATGGTGTTCAGCGTATCAGTTGACACTCCTATGGTACAACGTGGACAGTAGTGTTAAATATTACGTTGAATCCTTCCAGTCACGGGAATCAATAACAGACATACAGACAGACACACAAACAGACAGACAGGCAGACAGACAGACATCACGCTAGGGTTTGTGCAGCTGTAAATAGTCAATGTTACTCCTGTTATCATTATTATTATTATTATCATTACCATTACCATTATCATTATCAGTATTATTATCGTCATCACCATCACCATCGCCTTTATAATTACCACCATTATCCTCCTCCTCCTCCTCCTCCTCCTCCTCCTCCTCCTCCTCCTCCTCCTCCTCCTCCTCCTCCTCCTCCTTCTCCTCCTCTTCCTCCTCCTCCTCCTCCTCCTCCTCCTCCTCCTCCTCCTCCTCCTCCTCCTCCTCCTCCTCCTCCTCCTCATTACTATTAGCAGAAGGAATGGAAGTAGGAGGAAGGGAAAGAGGAGGCGGCAGTTAGACACCTGCTGTTACGCTTGCAAAACGTTCCCGTGGAAGTACTTACGGGAGGGGAGAGGGATGAGGGATGAGGGGTGAGGGGTGAGGGAATGAGGGGTGAGGGGTAAGGGGTGAAGGATGAGGGGTGAGGGGAGAGGGGAGAGGGGATGAGGGGTAAGAGGTGAGGGATGAGGGGTGAGGGGAGACTGCAAGCTTGTCGTTAACTCTCCTCTTGTCCCCTCCCGCCTCTGTGATGCTAGAGAACGCTTACAGTCTCGCTTTCTCAACACAAGATTCTTATCCTCGTACCCCAAGACACACACGCCCTTCATACACGCCCACAGTCTTAATATCAACATTATAATCTTGAAATATGGATTTATTCAATAACCATCGTCTCTGAATTTCCATTTGGGGAGGACCAGAAATGTCCCCTGATCGAACCATCCCCGAGGTGACAGCTTAAAAAGTGTCCTGATAACTCCTCCAACTTTATATTAATTCTTGTAAAAATCTTAATCTCACGTCTTTTTTCTCTTCTTGGTCCACCACCTGCGCCTTTATAACTGCCGGGTACTTTTTTTCCCATCAATACTCTTTGGTCTGAGGCTTTTGTTCCATTATACTTTTTCTTTTATCATTTCATATCCAAAGGTGGCTGTTGGGTCTATTCAAGCAGAAATAGTGATTGTTTTCGTGCTGGCTACCTTGAATATTAGTACTTTTTTACACTTTTTAATAGACTTTTGAGTATTCAGGTTAATATTATGTCTTCCATCTTCCTTCAGACTTTAGGTAATTTAAAGAGGAATGTTAAGACACTACAGGGAAAAAAATACAAATTGGATAAGATGCAAGTATGTTATAGTGTGTGTGAGTGTGTGTGTGTGTGTGTGTGTGTGTGTGTGTGTGTGTGTGTGTGTGTGTGTGTGAGTGTGAGTGTGTGTGTGTGTTTCTTATAGTATATACTTTCTCTCTTTTATCTGTTTCTCTTTCTTTTTTGTTTCCTTTGATATTGTTGTGCACTCACGTGTTACCCATCCGTCTTCAGCCTCTCTCTCTCACATTCTCTTTCTCTCTGCATCCTCTTCTTTATCCTTTACCTCCTCTTCCTACTCCTCTTCTCCACGCCTTCCCTCTCCTCGTCTTTCTTTTCTTCTTCCTTTTCTTACTTCTCCTTCTCGTCCTCCTCCTCTTCATCTTATATTTTTGTTTTAATGTTATTTTCTTTGTTTTCCCTCATCAATCTTTTTTTTGTGTTTCTCTTCATCTTTTCTTTCTTTCTTTTGATATTCTTGTACACCCTCGTCTTTCTCATCCATCACTTTCCTTCCCTCCTCCTCCTCCTCCTCCTCCTCCTCCTCCTCCTCCTCCTCCTCCTCCTCCTCCTCCTCCTCTCTCCTCCTCCTCC
>JAXIVD010005836.1:22500-26931 GCA_036785275.1 Cancer borealis
CTTGCCCTAACACACACACACATACACACGCACACACACTACACGCAAAATCCATCGTAATTCCATCCACGTAACTACCGCAGATCACAGTCGTCTTCGTTGTAGTAGTCGTCGTCGTCGTTAAGTAAGATGGCTTTTATACGTATGAGAAATGTTCGTATTTCATCTAGGCTCAAATCCTTTCTATTTCTAAGTTATTCGCACCGCGCTAACTGACCCTAGTGGACGACCTTCGTAACTCGTAACTCGTGCTGCATCCCACCACCTCGTATTTTATTCTCCTCCTAAGTTAGTTGCACACTTTCTTCTTCTACGTAGTCCTCCCCGACCCACACCAACCACCCACAGACACACACCCAGTTTTACCCTCCCCAACCCTTCCTTACTTTCTCCTCCTACCCTCTCCTTTCCCTTCCCATCCCCTCTCTTCTTGTCTCCCTTCATCTCCCCTTCCTTCTGTCCCCCTCACAAACTTCCCGCTCTCGTTAAAAATGCTCCCATAAAGTCTACTCCGGCAAATAATATTGTTTCGTAAAGTGGCGCCTTCACCTCCACAGCCCAAATCCTTCACTCCTCTCCTTCCTCTCCTTCCTCTCCTTTCCCCCCTCCAGTATTCTCGTCTCCCTTCCCGCCTTCCATAAATCTATCTATCCGTCTCTCCTCATTCTCCCCGTCTTTCTCTCTTCCTCTCCCTCCCTCTCCCTCCCACTCTCTCTCTCTCTCTCTCTCTCTCTCTCTCTCTCTCTCTCTCTCTCTCTCTCTCTCTCTCTCTCTCTCTCTCTCTCTCTCTCTCTCTCTCTCTCTCTCTCTCTCTCTCTCTCTCTCTCTCTCTCTCTCTCTCTCTCTCTCTCTCTCTCTCTCTCTCTCTCTCTCTCTCTCTCTCTCTCTCTCTCTCTCAGCCAATGCCAAAGGGATCCACCATTACCGTCATGCGTCCGCTGCTTGAAGGAATTTAAGCTTAACCAAATGACGATAAAGCAAGCTAGATTTACGCCGCTATCAACCTTATGGAAAGTCCTTTGGGTGTATGTACGGGGCAGGAGGACGATATAGAGGAAGAGAAGGTACAGAAGGTACAGAAGGAGGAGAAAGGAGGAGGAGGAGGAGGAGGAGGAGGAGGAGGAGGAGGAGGAGGAGGAGGAGGAGGAGGAGGAGGAGGAGGACACATTGATTGAGATATTGTTGAAAATTACGAGAAGTTATCTGGAGGAAATTGGGAAGACATATTGAAGATTAGTCGAGAAGGGCACGTGAGAGAGAGAGAGAGAGAGAGAGAGAGAGAGAGAGAGAGAGAGAGAGAGAGAGAGAGAGAGAGAGAGAGAGAGAGAGAGAGAGAGAGAGAGAGAGAGAGAGAGAGAGAGAGAGAGAGAGAGAGAGAGAGAGAGAGAGAGAGAGAGAGAGAGAGAGAGAGAGAGAGAGAGACTGTATAGATTTTTCACCTATTCCTCCTTAATCCTTTCCTTGCTCTCTTGCACATCCAACTGCATTGCCCTTCCCCTTGACCTTTCCCTGCAGGCGTGGGCGTAAGCGTGGGCGTGGTCGTGGTAGTGGGCGTAGGAATGATGAAGCAGTATTTCAGAAACGTGAAAAAAACCCTACTAAGTGTAACCTGTCGTGATGAAAGAACTGATTAGCATAGGGTAAGGGTGAGGGGAGGAGAGCAGGAGGGAGGAGGGGAGTGAACGGGCGTGGTGAGGGGACGGAAGGGGACTGAGTAAATGAAGGGGAAAGAAATGAATAGTGTGAACGAAAGAGGGGAAGGAATGGAGCTGCGAATCATACAGACGAAGGGATGGAAGACAAAAAATGATAGATACAAGTATTGGCAATATTGAAGGGTTGGTTAGGATGGGACGTGCTTCTCCTTCCTTTATTCCTTCTTTCCTTCCTTCTTTCAGGGGCGTGGTGTTGCTTCCTTCCTTCCTTCCTTCATTCCTTCATTCATTTAAGGGCATCTATTTCTTCCTTCAGGTTGTTCCTTCCTTCATTCCTTTTTTCTTTCAGGGGCGTGGCTTTCCTTCCTTCCTTTATTATTTCATTCATTTAAAAGCACCTATTTCTTTCTTCAGGTTGTTTCTTCCTTCCTTCCTTCCTTCCTTCCTTCATTCATTCATTCTTTCGGGACGTGGCTTTCCTTCTTTCATTCCTTCATTCATTTATTTAGGGCCATATATTCCTTCCTTCAGAGTCTAGCTGTTCCCTCATAAAGTCTCTTATTCCTTTAGTGTTTTGTATTCTTGTTTTTCCTTCACATTCATAATTGTTTTGTAGTTTTGTATTATCTTTATAAGGTCTTACAGTGTTAGAAGGTTGTACAGTGTTAATAAAGTGTTAGAAGGTTGTACAGATCGAGTAGAAATCAAATTAAGTGAAGTCAAGTAGATAAGAAATTATTTAACAGTATTGATTTTTGTGGATCAATCTATTTATTGTATCACTCGGAGCATCTTTTTCCATTTATTTTGTTTTATTTTATTTTACTGAGAATATCGTAAATGTTATGTATCATGATATATTTTCATTTTTCTTGACTAGTTACTTAGATAATTGTAGCGTGTTTTTTCCCCCCTGTTTTTTCCTTCTCTACGTTCGACAAATATGGCGACGGTGAAGCTATAGTGTTACTTCAGTTTCCGAGATGGTACACAGTTTTTTCCCTTAAATCTAATTATCAAGCTTCACCTGCTGTAAAGAGTGTACGTCCTTTTCCCTCCACACCTGTGCGTAGATGCGGCAGGTGGTGTAGGGAGGACGCAGACACAATTACCATAAGAGCTTATATTTTTACACCGTGCCAGAGTCGACTCCCTGTACCTTAATTAACATTTGAAATCGGAGACGAACGAGTCTGGTTAACATTCACCCGCGGAGGGAGAGGAGAGGAATAACGAGGCTGCAGCTTAAAAGTATCGTATAAACTCACTTTGTTAATAATATGTAGATGATGGTTTGTGTGGTGCCTGTCTGTCTGGCTGGTTATTTATAGCTGTGTAATTCTAAACTTTCAATTTTGTTTAAAAAAAAAAAGTACAGTGAGTAATTTAACGCTTTTTTTTTTATAATCATGGTAATTTTGTTTCATTCATTTAGTATCTATTTTTTATTTAATTACGAAAGTCTGGAATGAATAAGTCCCTTTAGAGACGCTGGAGTGTGTTTGTGAGAAGCAGATTCATTTCAAGGATTATTTAAGAGCGAGGATAGACGAGGACAGGTAATAGTCAGGCAGGTAAGGCTGCACTCACTGTACTCAGGCTAGGGTGTGACGCTCGCTCTGCACAGCCACAACGTCACAACAACTATACTGTGATGGGAGTAATATTATTCGATGGCTGCGTACCTTAAATCTTTTTACTATAATAGGGTATGTCTTTAGTAACTGTGTTTATGCGTAATTCTGCATTTAGGAACGCCTCATGCCATGCTCCTGCCCCTCTCCGCCCCTCTCTGCCCCTCTCACGGCATCTTTATAGCCCTGATGATAAAAAATACTGAAAAAATTGTTAGTTTATGTCCTTGGCGGCATGCCAGTACTTCAGTCAATTAGTGTGTGTGCGTGTGTGTGTGTGTGTGTGTGTGTGTGTGTGTGTGTGTGTGTGTGTGTGTGTGTGTGTGTGTGTGTGTGTGTGTGTGTGTGTGTGTGTGTCTGTGTTGTGTGTGTGTAACAGTATATTGTGCAAAACAAATAGTTTTAATTGTAGTAGTAGTAGTAGCAATAGTAGTAGGAGTAGTAGTAGTAGTAGTAGTAGAGTAGTAGTAGTAGTAGTAGTAGTAGTAGTAGGTAGTAGTAGTAGTAGGTAATTGTAGCAGTAATAGTAGAAATAGTAGTAGTAGTAGTATAATAGCAGTAACAATAATAGTAATATTATTAGTAGTAATAGTATAGCATTAATTTAGATTGGATAGTTCCGGGTCAAAAATATATATATTTACGGTACAAATATTGAAATGATCTAATATATGAAATTATCAGCCTAATCACTAGATGATTCATCCGCTAGAGTGAACTTGTTGACATGGGCTTCATAATGTTTTTCATGATATTTACAATGCTGTTAAATGAAGCTGCTAGCGACTTTTTTTTTATTTATTTTTCTGTCGTTGATGTTTGTGAGGCTTGTGCTACATCAAGGCTATGCTCGGGGAGGGAGGCGGGTAGGTTAGGTCGTAGCAGGAGGTCGTGATGATGAGATTGGATCAACAAAGCCTTTGTGATGTTTGAACACGTGCAGGTACTGGCTAAGGAAGGTGATGAAGGCTTTGCTAGCACGTGTTCCCCAGGGAACTGCAAAAAGAGACTCCCGGGATGATGTTACTTTCTGTGATAATTTCCTTTACATTACGACCACACACCGCGAGGCACACATGACCTCAAACAAGTGGAGTGGAGTGGAGTGGAGTGGGTTGCATGTATTTCATAGTTGGAAGGAG
>JAXIVD010005837.1:0-2500 GCA_036785275.1 Cancer borealis
CGAGCAGTAGTTATGCAGACATACCAGAAAAACAAATGAAAGTCTAAACATTTACCTTAGTGAGATAACGGAAGGCAGGTGGCGGGGTGGCGAGGTGGCGGGGTGGCGAGGTGGCGGGGTGACAGGTGACTTGATAGTGACTCAGTCCTCATTCACTCCGGATTCGTTTTCACTTCTGGAATAAAAAGACTGATTAAGTTCCATCCTTTCCTTGGCATCGTAAGTTCTAATAGTCATGTTTGATTGTCTAAAAAGCGGAGAAGTAACGAGTGAACTACTTTTAACAACCATTACTGAGGGGGTGAAGGGAGAACATATCATACCAGTACTTAAGTAAAGGAAAGAATAACATAACTTACGAAACGATATAAAAGTTAACAATTTAACGTTGGAAAAACGATATCATGTGTTTCTGCCACGGCTACACGTGAAGGTAAGTCTTGCATACACTAAAATGCCTTCACGCCATTACCACTGGGAAACGACGCCGTTGTGGCCGGGGAGGGGCGGGGCGCGGCGAGGCGGGGCGGGGCGGGGCGCGGCTGGGCGGTGTTGGGCGGCAGGTGCAGGCGTTATACAGCCACATATCCTTGCAATAGTGGTTTCAAACTGGCTTCATTGCCGCCCGGTACCACAGCAACTCCGCAATAAGAATGGTAATGATGGTTATGGTTATGGTGATGAAAACACAAGGATTGAGGATTACATGCACGTCAATGTTTCCTTCACTCACTTATCCCTAACCCGTCCGTCCACCACAACGCAGCGCGGATCACTAACTAAACTTGCACCGTCTTCACTACCCTGCCGTTGTCTCGAAACCTGATTCAACAAAACACTCGAGTCACTTGACGTACAGGTTCAAAGCTGCATTAATCCCGTCACAGTCATTCTCGCTGCTTCAATTATCCATTTTATTACTTCTTTTGGTGAACGCACTGCTGAAAATATTGGATTTCTGCAGCTGTCCGATGCCCGGGTTTGTGTGATAGATACAGACTGACTCGGGTATTTATTTACAAGTCGTGGCGGGTGAGTGTGAGGAGGAGTTAAGTACCAGATGAAGCCTCGTTATGTTTCTAAAGGTTCAAAGCAACACAGTTTTCTAATTACTTATGATATCACATGACTACCACGTGTATTAAAGTGCATGTGTATGTTTGATATTGGTACCTTCACTATTTTGTTTCTCCATTGGGTTTGAATGTGTCTGATGAGAGGATTGAGAATAATGAGAATAATTGAAAATAATGAATGTGTGGTAGTAATTCAATGGGTCGTTCGTTCCTCCTTTTGATCAAATGTAGTTAAGTAATATTGATCCCCAAAAACATCATAATACTTAGTAAAGGAAAGGAGTTAGATGATTATAATGATGATAAGAAGGGAGGGGAAGGATGGCGGCTTACGTCCTGCGCGCGCGCGCACACACACACACACACACACACACACACACACACACACACACACACACACACACACACACACACACACACACACACACACAGAGCCTTCCCTTGCATAGTGTGAAGGTATCTATGGTAACCAGACGGAAATAAGTACAATTGTCATACATACTCGATTACGAAGACAATTTATTTATAAGGATTTCTTTATTTCAACTCCAGAACATCGGTTACCACGTAGAGAGAGAGAGAAGAGAGAGAGAGAGAGAGAGAGAGAGAGAGAGAGAGAGAGAGAGAGAGAGAGAGAGAGAGAGAGAGAGAGAGAGAGAGAGAGAGAGAGAGAGAGAGAGAGAGAGTAAATTGTTTTGCGATAGTTCTTGCCCAACACCCAATGATGGTGACTAAAAATGTCGGTTTGAGAATACATTAATGTCGTAAAGATTTTTTTTCTAACAAACCGAGTTTTTTGTGTAAACCGAGTTTTTTGTGTGTGTTTTTGTGTGTGTTTTTGTGTGTGTTTTTGTGTTTTTTTGTGTGTGTTTTTGTGTTTTTGTGTGTGTTTTTGTGTGTGTTTTTGTGTGTGTTTTTGTGTGTTTTTGTGTGTGTTTTTGTGTGTTTTTGTGTGTGTTTTTGTGTGTGTTTTTGTTTGTTTTTGTGTGTGTTTTTGTGTGTGTTTTTGTGTGTTTGTGTGTGTTTTTGTGTGTGTTTTTGTGTGTTTTTGTGTGTGTTTTTTTGTGTGTTTTTGTGTTTTTGTGTGTTTTTGTGTGTGTTTTTGTGTGTTTTTTTGTGTGTTTTTGTGTGTGTGTTTGTGTGTTTTTGTGTGTGTTTTTGTGTGTGTTTTTGTGTGTTTTTGTGTGTGTTTTTGTGTGTGTTTTTGTGTATGGGAATATTAAGAGTGTAGTTATTAGAAATATCAAAAGTATAATTATTAGGAATATCAAAAGAGTAATAATTCACAATGTACTGAATTAGTCACCTGATCAGCCTCAATACACAGTCATTCATACCAATTAAACAAGTAACCACGTCAAGTATCTCTCCATTTCGTCAAGTTCTAAGACAAGTTGTGGGAAGCTGGAGAAACAGTATATAAA
>JAXIVD010005837.1:7500-17500 GCA_036785275.1 Cancer borealis
GTGTCTGCCTGCCTGTCAGTGTCTGGCTGTTTGTGTGTCTGTCTGTAAGGCCAGTCAGTCAGGCCGTGAACCACCACCACCACCACCACCACCACCACCATCACCACCACCACCACCACCACCACCACATTCACCACCACCACCACCACTACCACCACCACTACCACCACCACCACACATCGTACTTAACAGTCTTCTCTTAACGTCTCTTTTCGCCACAAATAACACGTTCCAGTTGTAGATTTTATTAATTTTTTTGATCAAACTGAAGGTAAACACGGCGTCGGGGTGCATAGTAATGGATGAGGGACGCTGGGATTTTTTTTATATCTATATATATTTTTTTTAATAAGCAGTTTTGACATTAATGTACATCCTAGACAGGTGCGACGCGGCTGTGTGTGTGTGTGTGTGTGTGTGTGTGTGTGTGTGTGTGTGTGTGTGTGTGTGTGTGTGTGTGTGTGTGTGAGTGTGTGTGTGTGTGTGTGTGTGTGTGTGTGTGTGTGTGTGTGTGTGTGTGTGTGTGTGTGTGTGTGTGTGTGTCTTTGTGATACAATGGCGTGGAACTAGTAATCACAGTCACACACACACACACACACACACACACACACACACACACACACACACACACACACATACACACACACACACATACACACACACACACACACACACACACACACACACACACACACACACACACACACACAACGTTAGCCTGACATACCCACCATCCCTCCTTTACACGTTCATTAGTAATCACTCTCATTACGTCACTAATACACTTACTTCTAATCCCGTTTATTATTCCTCAACACTCACCATGAAATGTACACTTAACTCTGCCTCCTGTCTTGCTGTCCACGCCGCAGCCACCAACACATAACAGTAACGATTTAATATAAAGTAAAGAATAACAAAAGAAGTATTGGTGGCGTCAAGTCCAACGTCACTTGTAACTTATGTACCGTGTGTCCGAGGCTTACTGGACTATCGTTGTGGTGTGTGTGTGTGTGTGTGTGTGTGTGTGTGTGTGTGTGTGTGTGTGTGTGTGTGTGTGTGTGTGTGTGTGTGTGTGTGTGTAACCGTACAAGTCACTACAAAGGAGTGCAAAGGAAGAACAAACAGCAACTGGCCTACTGGACCTAACGAAGCTGTGACTACGCATGTTTCCCTCTATTCCTGCCTGCCTGCCTATCTGCCTATCTGCCTGCCTGCCTGCCTGCATGCCTGCCTGCCTGCCTGCCTGCCTGCCTGCCTGCCTGCCTGCCTGTCTGCCTGCCTGCCTGAGGTCCTGCTGAGGCGAGGCGAGGCGAGGCATCCTGCTGAGCCGCCCCAAGGTCGTATTGACAGCAAGAATCAGCAACATTTTATGATCTATTGGATGTGTTTAGTGTTTGTGACGACGACAAGTTAAAAGTGACACCTAATCACCATCTTTCACGATCGTCATCACATCAGTTGGAAATTTGTTTCACACGCCAGGTACGTACGTACGTACGTACATACTTACATACGTACATACATGCACGTGTGATAATTTAGTTTATCTTTTTTGCACTGGATTTAAATGATTTGCAGTTTCAGATCATTGCATGTTAAGTTTGATATGAATAATGATGATAGTGATGATGGTGATGAGATAAATAGATGAGCGTATTAGTGTTTAATTGAAAATGTGTTTTGATGATGATAATGATAACGATAATAATGATAATAATAATAATAATAATAATAATAATAATAATAATAATAATAATAATAATAATAATAACAACAACGTAAGACATTAAAATGGTGGAGAAAATGCTTCAAAATGTAAAAAAAAACATTGAAAAAATCTAAGTTCTCTTGTCTGCAACACTGTCACTGCGGCTTGGGCGGCGGGGCGGGGCGGGGCGGGGCGGGGCGAGGTGAGGGGAGGCGGGGCGGGGCGGGGCATGGCGGGGCGGAGCGGGGGTGAGGCCTGGCTGTGACCAGCGTCAGTGAGCCTGGCAGGTCAAGGTTGTATAAATCATGGCCATCCAACACTGCAATACATCAATAACCAAACTAATAACGAAGCTCCGAGACGAGACGAAACAAGACGGGGTGTTGGGAGGGATGGGAGGGATGAGAGGGAGGGAGGAAGGGAAGGGACAGGGGAGAGAAGAAACCATTTATGGAAAAAAAAAGTAGAATACAAAAAATAAGTCGTTTGTTTCCTCTACGAATCGGACCGAGTAGGTGACGGTGTGACAGTGTACACGGCTGAAGGTGATGTGCACGGCTGAAGGTGATGTGCACGGCTGAAGGTGATGTGCACGGCTGAAGGTGATGTGCACGGCTGAAGGTGATGTACACGGCTGAAGGTGATGTGCACGGCTGAAGGTGATGTGCACGGCTGAAGGTGATGTGCACGGCTGAAGGTGATGTGCACGGCTGAAGGTGATGTACACGGCTGAAGGTGATGTGCACGGCTGAAGGTGATGTGCACGGCTGAAGGTGATGTGCACGGCTGAAGGTGATGTGCACGGCTGAAGGTGATGCGCACGGCTGAAGGTGATGTGCACGGCTGAAGGTGATGTGCACGGCTGAAGGTGATGTGCACGGCTGAAGGTGATGTGCACGGCTGAAGGTGATGTGCACGGCTGAAGGTGATGTACACGGCTGAAGGTGATGTGCACGGCTGAAGGTGATGTGCACGGCTGAAGGTGATGTGCACGGCTGAAGGTGATGTGCACGGCTGAAGGTGATGCGCACGGCTGAAGGTGATGTGCACGGCTGAAGGTGATGTGCACGGCTGAAGGTGATGTGCACGGCTGAAGGTGATGTGCACGGCTGAAGGTGATGTGCACGGCTGAAGGTGATGTGCACGGCTGAAGGTGATGTGCACGGCTGAAGGTGATGTGCACGGCTGAAGGTGATGTGCACGGCTGAAGGTGATGTGCACGGCTGAAGGTGATGTGCACGGCTGAATGTGATGTGCACGGCTGAATGTGATGTGCACGGCTGAAGGTGATGTGCACGGCTTAATGTGATGTGCACGGCTGAAGGTGATGTGCACGGCTGAAGGTGATGTGCACGGCTGAAGGTGATGTGCACGGCTGAAGGTGATGTGCACGGCTGAAGGTGATGTGCACGGCTGAAGGTGATGTGCACGGCTGAAGGTGATGTGCACGGCTGAAGGTGATGTGCACGGCTGAAGGTGATGTGCACGGCTGAATGTGATGTGCACGGCTGAAGGTGATGTGCACGGCTGAATGTGATGTGCACGGCTGAAGGTGATGTGCACGGCTGAAGGTGATGTGCACGGCTGAAGGTGATGTGCACGGCTGAAGGTGATGTGCACGGCTGAAGGTGATGTGCACGGCTGAAGGTGATGTGCACGGCTGAATGTGATGTGCATGGCTGAAGGTGATGTGCACGACTGAAGGTGATGTGCACGGCTGAAGGTGATGTGCACGGCTGAAGGTGATGTGCACGGCTGAAGGTGATGTGCACGGCTGAAGGTGATGTGCACGGCTGAAGGTGATGTGCACGGCTGAAGGTGATGTGCACGGCTGAAGGTGATGTGCACGGCTGAAGGTGATGTGCACGGCTGAAGGTGATGTGCACGTGAATAGTTATTGTTCCTAACTTATGATGACAAGAACTGACTATAACAACATAATGTAACACTTTAACGAAACACATTAAGTGGTACAATGAGACCATGTAGGTAATGATGATACATTGTAACTTTGAGAAGTGATAAGTGATCCTCGCGTTGCCAAGTGAATGCATCAAGACACTCGTGGACAGTGATTGGTGTTTGTAACAACTCAAACATAACAATACGCCATGCTTGGACGGAATAATGAAGTGACGAGTGTAACAAAGAAACAGTCACGTTAATGCGGCAGCCTCACACGCGGACGATTTCCTTCAACTGTTACGTGACATCACCATTAGCAGTGAGCCGCCTAACACGTGCAGGTTATCACGGGCCGGCACCTCCATCACCACCACGCACCACCACACACACTGCACCACTACCAACACCCTCACTAAGTATCTTATACACACATACGTATGCTAATAGAAAACTAGTTGTTCATATCTACTTGTATATGTATATTTAAACATCATTTAGTATTATTAATTATATGTGTTGAATTTATATTATTCTGGTTCTGGCCACTGGTTCACCTTCCACTGGTTCTGTTTTAAGTGTACAGTAACGATGGGTTCACACACACACACACACACACACACACACACACACACACACACACACACACACACACACACACACACACACACACACACACACAGACACACACACACACACACACCCACACACACACACACACACACACACCAGCAGGGCGCCTTGTCTTGCCGGGTTCGTGACTGCCAGGGTGACATTCACTACCTTGCATTACTTCCCACGTGTTACGATTTATTCAAGTAGTGTGGCCTTTAATTAAGTTTGAATGAATACACCTTCCTTGTTTGTAAGTCATTGTGCTGCAGAGTTTGTATTAAAAATTGAAAGTATTATCCATTGGTAGTGTTAGTGTTTAGAAGCGTTATGTGTGTGTGTAGTGTGTACCGCCGCCGCCTTGCTGGACGAGACTCACTGACCTATAGTCACTACTGTTTTTTTTTTTTTCTTCTTCTCCTTCTCCTTCTCCTTCTCCTTCTCCTTCTCCTTCTCCTTCTCCTTCTTCTTCCTGTTATGTTGAAATTATCAAAACTATACCTGTTGAATATTATCGTTTTATTGTGGGCGGGAGGATCAGGATCAGATGAACTCACATGGTCACGAATATCAGCTCCAGAATCAATTAGTATTTACAGCGATGAAACTATGATTAAAAAAAGAAATTAAGGCAATTCAAAAAACGTAAGATATTTCACATTATGTCTCCTCTAAAAATACAACAACAGCATACAAATAGAGGATAAATCTTACGGTGTCTGCTGCTCCATAACTTATTGTATGAAAAAAACACTGATCCATTAAAATTATTATGTTAATGTGGTATTAAAATGTTTCACTGAGCTGCTGAGAATGACACCACGAAATAATTACAACGATTTGCAATAATTTAATACTGAGAGAGAGAGAGAGAGAGAGAGAGAGAGAGAGAGAGAGAGAGAGAGAGAGAGAGAGAGAGAGAGAGAGAGAGAGAGAGAGAGAGAGAGAGAGAGAAACACACACACACACACACACACACACACACACACACACACACACACACACAGTAATCTTGCGAAGTAACACACAGCAACAACACATGTGAACCAGAATCAGATTTGCACAACTGCGCTCGACATTAGATTATCTGCACTGGAATCTGGAGAGTAAGGAACGTGCCTCAAGAGGGGAAGGGGGGAAGAGGGGAAAGGGGAAGGGGGAAGGGGAGTGGACTGGCAGAGTGCTGACTGTGATAACTGCTGAGGGAAGAGGAAGAGGAAGAGGAAGAGGAAGAGGAAGAGGAATTATGTTGGAAATGCAACAGAAAGCTTATAAAGAAGGAACAGAGTTTTTGCTGAATGACATAACGACCAGATTACGACAACTAGAAACACGGAACAGTGAACTGGTTCAGTCACTCCATTTCACACAAAATGAAATGGATACCTTAAAAAAAGAAAATAATCAAATGACAGAGCAAATATCGCAAATGAAAAGAGAGCAAAACAGTCAAAATGAAGTAACGGATAAAGTAAACCACCTGAACGAGAGAATGAACTATCAAGAGGATTATTCAAGACGATTGAATCTTCGCTTTGATGGAGTGAGTGAACAAAAAAATGAAACCTGGGAAGCTACACAAGAAAAAATCCAGCGACTGCTCAGAGATAAGCTCGAGATGGGGCCAGTGGAACTCGAGCGGGCACATCGTGTGGGAGCGAAGCCTACTTGCCTCTCTGGGCAACTAGTCCTCGCTCCGTAGTTGCTCGCTTCTCCAGATTTGAGGACCGCCAGCTTGCCCTACGTAACTCGTCAAAGCTAAAGAACACAAATATTTATATCAATGAAGACCTCTGCGAATCTTCACTGCAAGCAAGAAAAGCCCAATTACCTGAATCAAATCATTGAAGGATTGTTCCCCTGGCTGTGATAACATTCATACAAAAGTAATTAAGAAAGGCGTATCAGTGTTGGCTCCTGTAATATCATCAAACATAAATAAATCTTTTGCAAAAGGTATTTTCCCTGATGCTCTTAAAATTGCTAAAATTATACCCATTCACAAAGGGGACAAAAAAGATGTCGTCTCTAACTATCGTCCAATCTCACTACTTCCCTCCTTATCTAAAATATACGAAAGGGCTATGTACAATAGGTTAATTGAATTTTTAATACAACATAATATACTATCTGATGACCAATACGGTTTTAGGAAGAATCGATCTCCCAAGCTTGCAATTTTAAAATTAATTGGTTTAATTCTTGAAAATCTTGGTAAGGAAAAATTTATCATAAGCGTATTTTTAGATTTGAAGAAAGCATTCGACACTTTAGATCATGATATAATGTTAAAATAGCTTCACTACTATGGTATAAGAGGTGTTTGCCATGACTGGTTCAAGAGTTATCTCTGTAATAGAAGACAAGTTACAACAATCAATAGCATTGAGTCCAATTATGCAAATGTTATAACTGGAGTGCCTCAAGGCTCTACAATCGGCCCATTATTATTTTTACTTTATATCAATGATATTACTACTTCATCACATACTTTAAAATTTACACTGTTTGTTGATGACACTAATATTACCTTATCCAACCTTGATAAAGATATTTTAATTAGAACAATAAATCTAGAGCTAATTAATGTATCTTCTTGGCTATTTTGTAATAAACTCTCTCTTAATGTAGACAAAACACAATATATGATATTTGCAGGTAAAAAAAAGTTTGATGATTGTGATATGAAAATATGTAATAAGAAAATACAGATGAGTCGCTCCATAAAATATCTAGGTGTACATATTGACGATCGATTAACGTGGTCAGTTCACATATTTCACATAAATAATAAACTTGCTAAAACATTAGGCATTCTACACAAAATTAAACATTTGTTAAACTCTGATACTCTTTTAACACTGTATTATACACTATTCCATCCATATCTCAACTATTGCAATGTTGTCTGGGGCATGGCTAATAAAACAACACAAAAGTCATTAGTATTGCTACAGAAAAGACTTGTGCGTATTATTAGTCAAACAAACAGATATGAACACACCTCACCTGTATTTAAAAACTTTAATATATTAAAAATACTTGACATATATAAACTAGAATGTCTCAAATACATACACGGCCAGTTACACATAAACGATATCCAACAGCTAACTACAGGTCACCAAACACACACGATAAACACCAGAAACAGACACAATCTCAGACCTCCTTTTCCCAGCTTGGAAGCTCAGAAGAGATTCGTTTCATATTATGGTTGTATAGCATATAATGAACTACCAACACACCTTAAAAACATAAATAATAAAGATTCATTTAAAATTCACACTAAAAGACACCTCGTTAGTATGTATTAGGATCGACTGTATCATATTTACCGTTTCAATTATACTTTTATGCTTCATAACGCAATTGTTTGACCACACCATGTTAAACTTATTAATTTATTGTTTATTATTGTTTATTAATGTTTATTATTGTTTATTATTATTGGGTAAGATGCACTTAGGACGTCTGATTAATGTCATAGAGATGTTTAATTGTAAATAATTGTTGTAAATTATTTTATATGTAGGCAATTAAATGTAATAGTTTGATTAATCTAAGGCTTTATTACTATAGTATATAATAGTTAAGGGACCTGCCAAAAATGTTTCATTTAGCGGGTCCTGCCCAGCAATATCAAGGCACACATTTATTGTACTCATATTAATGTTACTTGGGCAATAAACCTATTTGAATTTGAATTTGAATTTTTGAGGAAGAGGAAGAGCTACTGACAGACTGACTGGAGTAATATATAATTTTTTTGTTAGGAACCTCAGACAGTCAAGTTGTGATCGATGAGGTAAAGGATTTTTTGGTGTCATTGCGTGAGGCGACAGAACGGTATGATTAGGTTATTAATATTTCTTCATAGTCAAGGAAAGTTGACACACACACACACACACACACACACACACACACACACACACACACACACACACACACACACACACACACACACACACACACACACATACACACACACACACACACACATATACATACACACACAAAAAGAAGCATACATATACACGCGCGTATCTGTACCTACATGCATATTAACTATCTATATAAATGAATGAAAAATGATATAATTGCCTTCATAACAGTCGAGTAATAATTTTCACACATTGCAATAAGGATAGTATAACATTACCCTGGACATGACATTACAAGGACGTCCTGCACGGCCCAGTCACTACTACTATAAATATATGATTATAATAATACACTGGCACAGGAAGGTTTTGTTCGCCTCCTCATCTTCAGCGCATTAAACAGACAGAAAGTCAGACAGACAGACAGATAGACAGACAGACAGACAGACAGACAGACAGACAGACAGACAGACAGACAGACAGACAGACAGACAGACAGACAGACAGACAGACAGACAGACAGACAGACAGACAGACAGATAGATAGATAGATAGATAGATAGAAAATGTATTAATCACGCCAAAACAAAAGATAGCTACACTATATTTTCTATGGTCAAAAAAAAGAAAAATACTAAGATTTTTTAATAGTAAAATAAAAATAAAAATACTAATATGAATTCACTAAAACACAAATTATGTTTACACCCATTAGAGGTGATATGACATTAGTATTGTGTATAGACGTGACTATTGAGAAGCAAGGTGTGGGTGATGAACGAGTGATTCTTTGGTGAAGGTGTCGGTATAAAAGTAGACAATGTGGTGTAGGTATCAGGGTGTGAGGGTGTCAGGGTGTGTGGGTATCAGGGTGTGAGGATATCAGGGTGTGATGGTGTGAGGGTATCAGGGTGTAAGGGTATCAGGGTGTGAGGGTATCAGGGTGTGAGGCTATCAGGGTGTGAGGGTATCAGGTTGTGAGGGTATCAGGGTGTGAGGGTATCAGGGTGTCAGGGTGTCAGGGTATCAGGGTGTGAGGGTGTCGACAGCCTCAGATTCACAAAGATTAATTATCATCTAAATTACTGCTTTAAATACAAGTTTCTGAGCCTAACAGTATACAAAGGTAACCTCCACGTGACAGTCCAGTATAGTTCCTCACCTTATAAACATCACTGCGTCTCTTTGTGTCTTGCCTTCAACTCCATATATCAAGTGTTACTAGTGATACTCTAGGACTCAACTATTCCACTCTGAACACCACGCTCTCACCACCTCGCCGCGTGTCACCTTCCTATATAGTGGACTCAGCTCATCGAGGCGTCAAGGGAACTGGGAAACGTGACTGGTAGTGTAGTAGTATAGATAGTATAGTGTAGTATAGTGCAGTATAGTGGCGGTAGGTGCGAGGCCAGGCGATTATAATGCAATGCAGGGAAGTCATACAAGTTAATATTGTCCCTTATTTTGGCGGGAATTCAGACAAGCAAGCACAGTCCAGCCTTTGAGTGTAGAATGATGATTATTAGTTTTCAACGAATTATGAAAGAAAAAAACGAAGCCTCTTAAAGTGCTTTGGTGAAGGAAAGTATTATGAGCGTCTCTCTGGTTGTTTTTCTTCTCTCTCTCTCTCTCTCTCTCTCTCTCTCTCTCTCTCTCTCTCTCTCTCTCTCTCTCTCTCTCTCTCTCTCTCTCTCTCTCTCTCTCTCTCTCTCTTGTTAGTTTAGGACAAGATAACCCGTAATGAGAGAGAGAAAAAATTCTTAGTTAAATGTTTTATTAATACACTCACACCAGCGACAGGTAACAAATAATAAGCATGAGCGGCGAGAATCTGTCAGGTGGTGGCGAGGAAAACTTATTCAGGGAAGAAAATAAAAATAAAAGTTAA
>JAXIVD010005837.1:25000-26924 GCA_036785275.1 Cancer borealis
TGTACTGCCAAGTGGATGGATGTGTAAGGTGGATGAGAATGGATGATTGCTTGAAAGAATGTTTATTTCTTGATGTAATTTTCACTTTAGATACGAAAATAGTTTAAATGTGTTGTGTTTTGGTATTTTGTGAAGCTAATTAAAGTTTGTGTCAGTATTCATTTTTTGCTCTTTTTTCCATTGTGAATAAATAACTATATTGATTACCTCTCTCTCTCTCTCTCTCTCTCTCTCTCTCTCTCTCTCTCTCTCTCTCTCTCTCTCTCTCTCTCTCTCTCTCTCTCTCTCTCTCTCTCTCTCTCTCTCTCTCATGATCCAATATATCAAAAAGCCGCGTAAATATTTCAATGACGGGCATAAATTCGCCTGGTGTAACAGTTTCGCGTCGCGCCCAAACTGTTGCTCACCCGCGAAATACATGTTTGAAGCGGAATGATTAGAGAGAGAAAAAAAAGTTTCCATGGATATCATATTTTTGAGTTCCGATGAAATTTTGGCTTAACGGTTCAGTGTTTCTCAAGCAAATATTTCCTTCATCATAGTATTCTCAGCACTGTTTTTATTAGTTTTGTATGTGTCCTATATAACATCATGAAGAAGAGGAAATACACACACATGTATAAACACACACACACACACACACACACACACACACACACACACACACACACACACACACACACACACACACACACACACACACACACGATGGCAAAAATTTACTATCGTCAAATGGTGAAAAACAATCGCGATCTATTGCTGGACATGAATATAAGGATAAAAATGAATGTTTAACAAGGCGAAAAAAAAAAAAAACTAGACTTATAATGCCCAACCTGTCTGTCTTTCTGTCTGTCTGTCTGTCTGTCTGTCTGCGGAGCCACACGCGGGGAAATGTTGGTCAGTCAGAATTCGTGTTTGTGCGTCACTGTGCGGATTGACTGCTGTCTCAAGAGAATTTCCTGGTGTGCCCCCTCCCCTCCCAACGCCCAGCCACGCCCCCCGCCCCACCACCCCACCACCCACCCCCGACCCCAACCCCCAACACCCACCCCCAACCCCAGCCCCCAACACCCTGTCACGACCCCTTGCCCCGTCATATACCACATCTGCCTAGCGTAGATGTGGTGATAATGATGATAATGATGATAATAATGATAATGATGATAATTGAAAAATTAAATATAATAAAAAGGATAATAGTAATAATAATAACAATAATGATAATAATGATGATGAAAATAATAATAATCCTGATCACAATAATATGTTGAAATTTATGTTTTCTTCTTTATCTCATCAAAATCTTTATAAACAAAACAATTAATATTTCAACACTAGATATATAACTGGAGCGGAAAGAAAGGTCAAACGATACAGCATCCGTTCTGGCTACACTGTCGAGGCCAATACTCCCTTCTGGCAACACTGTAATAATCCGCGACACAATGGATTACTTTGCACGATCTCTGACAACATTTTTAGACTCTTGGGTGTCAGTTACCTAAGCTTGATATAAGATTTTTTTCTACACATTAAAAGGGTAGTGACCAAAAACACGTTCCGCAGAGTAATACTAATCTTATTCCCTTGCGTCTGAACTACATAACTAAACCTTTATCACTCCTCCCTGTGTTCCTTCGATGCTCTACGGTACTAGTATAGCCTCGAAGGGGAACTATTCTTTGATTTTTCTCAACACCTCTTTCACCACTGCTATGATTGGAGTGTTAGCAGGTTAATAAAAGAAGGTTATTGACGCCTTCTGTGATTCACGTCCCTGTTAGGTTACATAAAGCTGCAGTAGGAGTGTGCGTGAGTGAGTTAATGATATAAGAACTGTGAGTAATATATATAAGGTCGTTTTGTACTCGTAGTAGAGAGAGAAAGGTCTGGATACCCACATGATAGGTGATAAATGCAG
>JAXIVD010005838.1:0-5000 GCA_036785275.1 Cancer borealis
ACGTATTTTCTTCTATTTTTGTATTTGTTATTAAAGTTGCCTACCATGAAGGAGTATTGAGTTTTGCACTTCATTGCTTCTTCTACATCTTCATAAAATCTTTCAACGTCCTCGTCATTGTAGTCTGGTGTTAGTGCATAAACTTTTAGTACTTAAATTTTATATCTGTTGTTTTGTATCTTATGCTGATCTTCATGTCTAACTACAAAAACAGCTGATAAATGTGTTTTATAATTTTTTATTTTTTGTTTTGCGTTTGGACCGACGTGAAAAGAAGCATTCTACCATTTTCCTTTTACTCTCACTACACATGCATGCATTTAGCAGCGCTAATAGAAAAAAAAAATCAATAATGAAATTAAATATGTAAAAAAAGAGAAAGAAAAAAAAGTGTAAGCAGTTGCATGGCGCTGACTGACACTGGCACGTGCAACATCCCCCTCCCCTTCCCCCACAACACCCCGAACACCCATCTTTATCTGGGCTTTCCTGGTAATAAGCTGCAAATTTTCTTACTGTAAGCCACACAATTATCTTAGGTGATGTAAAGTCATCTCTATGTCCTGTCTTTTAGGGTTTCTTTAGCATCTCATGTTTCGCTATAATTTTCTCTTCTGGTTTTCTGTTTTACTGTTTTTCTGTGTTACAAGGCTGCCTCAAGCCAATTACATGACACACAGTGAAAATGGAGCAGAATCAGGAGGAGGAGGAGGAGGAGGAGCCGCCGAGTGGGGCTTTACTAAGAACTCTGCCTGACATCACGCTTCCCTCCTCGCGTGCATGGTACACAGGTGTTGAGGGGCGGAACAGGTGTGTGTGTGTGTGTGTGTGTGTGTGTGTGTGTGTGTGTGTGTGTGTGTGTGTGTGTGTGTGTGTGTGTGTGTGTGTGTTTATGTGTGTGTATGGAGGGAGTGAAAGATTGCCTTAAGTGTGTTCCGTGCTACACTGTCAAAACCTGCGGCGTTCCCTTTCTTAACATAAGAACATAAGAATATAAGGAGACTACAAAAGGCCAGTTGGCCTACTCGAGGTAGCTCCTGTGAACCTAAAAACACCCACTACCATCTATCGTCGCTGTCCATGAATTTATCCAATTTATTCTTAAAACAATCTATAGATTTTGCACTCACCACATGACTGCTGAGCCATAGACTACACCATACTTGACTGGACACTCGCGACAATCGCTGACAGACGATATTACATGTAAGCCCTATAGACTCTACTGCTATGAGTAATGACAGATAATACTTCATATATCAGTTCATATTCTACTTAGGACATTGTATTTCATGTCTTTACAATCAGTAATGATTGCTGAACCATGGCTGAACCTAAACAATTATTTTACAACTTTTGCAAATAGGAAATTAACAAAGATTACAAGTTTGAGTGAAAAATCGTGTGGGAGTTTTGTATAAAGCATATTGTTTATAGCAAAAATTTCTGGCAAATTCGCAATAATTTCTGAAATAAAACATCACATATTGTGAAATCACCATTCCTGAATATGATTTGATTGTGATCAAATGTCATATTATCGTTATATCGGCTTGGGAATGAATTTTTCACAACAATTCGTGGCTTGATCTTGATCTTGATGTCACAGGAGGTCAGAGTTGAGAAACTATCGTTTATTCAGTATATATGCAACAAAAAAAATATTGCACTTCTTTTTTCAATGACGTTTTATGAGTATGAGAAAAATAGGATAGACGACAATACAAGAAAACACCCAAATATAAATTTTAATTCGATGCAAATATAGCATTTACTTCTCGCATGACTAGATCAAAGCGAAAGAGGTCACAAGAAGAAGAAGAAGAGGAAGACCAAAACAAACCTTTAATGCGTGGTCACACTAGCTATTGATATCGATTGATCTGGGGTTATGGCTGGATTGGCCAGCCATTTGAGTGCTCATAAACATATTCTTCACATCACTCTGAGGTGTTTGCTTTTTGTTTGAGGTTTCTATGATGATTTTATTATTTTATTCAAATAAAACAAACAAAAAATCGCCTCAAGACACATTTGCGAAAGACTCGATTTCTAGTGCACAGTCACGTATGGTGTGTTCTATGGTATTGTATATCAATATAGACTAGATGGGCTATGCATGTAAGTGTTTTCAGATTGAAATTCCAATATTCCTGGAAATTATTGCAAATTTGGTGTTTTTATTGGTGTCAGGATTTAATAATTGTCGCCCACCGATGACGTATGTTGACTAATTTGTTTTTGTTGCTCATAAACATATTCTTCACATCACTCTGAGGTGTTTGATTTTTGTTTGAGGTTTCTATGATGATTTTAAGTATTTTATTCAAATAAAACAAACAAAAAATCGCCTCAGGACACATTTGCGAAAGACCCGATTTCGAGTGCACAGTCACGTATGGTGTATTCTCTGGTATTGCATATTAATATAGACTACATGGGCTATGCATGTAAGTGTTTTCTGATTGAAATTCCAATATTCCTGGAAATTATTGCAAATTTTGTGTTTTTCTTGGTTTCTTAGGATTTAATAATTGTCGCCCACTGATGACGTACGTTGACTAATTTTTTTTTGTTGCTAATTAACATATTCTCTACATCACTCTGAAGTGTTTGCTTTTTATTTGAGGTTCCTATCTTATTTCTAAGTATTTTATTTGATTTTTCTAAAAATCTGCCTTAGGGCCTGTTTGCAAAAGGTCAGATTTCGAGTGTCCACTCAAGTATGGTGTAGTCTATGGCTGAGCCTATTCCACTCGTCTACTATCCTATTTGTGAACCAGTTCTTCCCTATCTCTTTCTTGAACCTGAATTTTTCTAGCTTGTAACCGTTCGTTCGCGTTCTACTTGGACCCCTAACTATGAGTACCTTACTTATGTCCCCCTTATTGAATCCCTTGATCCATTTATACACCTTAATTAGGTCTCCTCTGAACCTGCGTCTTTCTAGTGAGTGTAGCTGAAGGCGCTTTAATCTATCTTTATAATCCAAGTTCCTGATCCCATGTATCATCTTCGTCATTCTTCTCTGTATGGCTTCTAACCTATTTATATCCATCCTGTAGTAAGGAGACCAAAACTGAACCGCATAATCTAAATTGGGCCTAACTAAAGCTAAATAAAGTCTCAAAATTACTTCTGATGTTCTGTTGGTTACTGTTCTGGAAATGAAACCTAATAATCTGTTTGCCTTATTTCTAGCGCTGATGCATTGTTCTCTAGGTCGAAGATCCTGACTAATTAACTAAATCCCTTTCTGAGTTAAGATTACGCAAACCTATACCATTTAAAGTATATCCATTATTGGTGTTGTGCCTTCCTATGTGGAGAATGCTACACTTACTAGTATTAAAGTTACCTGTGTCATGTTCATCCCCATGCTCCCTCTTCCTCTTACTCCTAAAAAAATAAATTGTAATGGGTTAGTAAATGCATAAATAAATCAGTGTGGTATAAAGAGTTTTCACGATTATATATATTTTTTATTCTTTATTTTTTATTTATTTATTTATTTATTTTTTACAAAGTTTTGACAAAAAGTATGTAGTGATACGGGTGCAATGTACTCCTTCCTCTCATTCATATAAATCTCCCTTATACACGTTTTCTCTGGAGTTTTATTTGTAACTCATAATGTATTACCCTGAGTGATATAGCGCAGTTTATTTGTCAATGTATTTATATATATATATTTATATGTATACTTCAAGTCTGTCCTTAACAAGAAGATAATGAGGCATCTATCAGATTACAACCTTCTGTGATTGCCAGTATGGTTTCCGGAAAGGCCAGTCTACTGTTGATCTTTCTTTTCTAACTGAATCTTGGTCATCCTCTTTTAGGACCTTCGGTGAAACTTTTGCTGTCGGCTTTGACATATCGAAAGCTTTCGATAGAGTCTGGCATAAATCCTTAATTGCTAATCTACCCTCCTACAGATTCTATCCTTCTCTCTGTACCTTTACCTCCAGTTTCCTTTCTGACAGTTCTATTGCTGCTGTAGTGGACGGTCACTGTTCTTCCCCTAAAACTATCAACAGTGGTGTTCCTCAGGATTCTGTCCTATCGCCCACTCTCTTTCTATTATTCATCAATGATCTAAATCTGACTCAATGCCCTATCTACTCTTATGCTGATGACACCACCTTGCATTTTTCAACGTCGTACAATAGTCGCCCATCCAACAAGAATTTAAAAATTCAAGGAGAGATGCTATAGGACGCCTAACTTCTTATCTTTCACTAGTTTCTGATCTGGCACTCGGGGACGAGTCCCACCACTAGAGGTGACAGGCCTGACCCGCATTGTTACAGGAGTGGCCCCATCACCCGCACTCCGCAGGACGGCAGCACCCTGCTACACCCACCCCCCCACCCTGGTGGCAGCACAGTGAGAGGGTGACGGCAGGCAGATGCTCCCCTGAACAAGGGTTGGAGTGGTAGAGTCCCGCTCGGAGAGGGGCAGAGCGTTTCGGCTCGGGGCGGCAGCACCTTGCATCTGTTACTGATTACCCGAAGAAGGGAAGAAATGAGAACAAATAATGTTATGGTTTCTTGTAAGAAATTGTACAACTGTATTGGCCTGCAAAGAGAAGGCATAGGAACATATCTTGGTAATGCTTGGGTTGACATGTCACATTGTAGCTGGGAAAGGATGGCTACTAGTGAGTGTAGGATATACCATGCAGTGAGTGGTGTTAATGCCCTTTGTTTTGAGAGGAATGTGCCAGAGTTAGTGTCGATGTCATTGGGTCTTATGTAGTTACCGACCGTTTTCAAGTGGACGAATCGTCACTTTTTTTTTATTGTTATTATTATTATTATCATTATTATTATTATTATTATTATTATTATTATTATTATTATTATTATTATTATTATTATTATTATTATTATTATTGTTGTTGTTATTATTATTTTTATTATAATTATTGTTATTATTACTGTTATTATTATTGGTATTATTTATATTATTGTTTTTATTATTGTTTATATAATTTG
>JAXIVD010005838.1:10000-15000 GCA_036785275.1 Cancer borealis
ATTTTTTGTTTTGCGTTTGGACCGACGTGAAAAGAAGCATTCTACCATTTTCCTTTTACTCTCACTACACATGCATGCATTTAGCAGCGCTAATAGAAAAAAAAAATCAATAATGAAATTAAATATGTAAAAAAAGAGAAAGAAAAAAAAGTGTAAGCAGTTGCATGGCGCTGACTGACACTGGCACGTGCAACATCCCCCTCCCCTTCCCCCACAACACCCCGAACACCCATCTTTATCTGGGCTTTCCTGGTAATAAGCTGCAAATTTTCTTACTGTAAGCCACACAATTATCTTAGGTGATGTAAAGTCATCTCTATGTCCTGTCTTTTAGGGTTTCTTTAGCATCTCATGTTTCGCTATAATTTTCTCTTCTGGTTTTCTGTTTTACTGTTTTTCTGTGTTGCAAGGCTGCCTCAAGCCAATTACATGACACACAGTGAAAATGGAGCAGAATCAGGAGGAGGAGGAGGAGGAGGAGCCGCCGAGTGGGGCTTTACTAAGAACTCTGCCTGACATCACGCTTCCCTCCTCGCGTGCATGGTACACAGGTGTTGAGGGGCGGAACAGGTGTGTGTGTGTGTGTGTGTGTGTGTGTGTGTGTGTGTGTGTGTGTGTGTGTGTGTGTGTGTGTGTGTGTGTGTGTGTGTGTGTGTGTGTGTGTGTGTGTGTGTGTGTGTTTATGTGTGTGTATGGAGGGAGTGAAAGATTGCCTTAAGTGTGTTCCGTGCTACACTGTCAAAACCTGCGGCGTTCCCTTTCTTAACATAAGAACATAAGAATATAAGGAGACTACAAAAGGCCAGTTGGCCTACTCGAGGTAGCTCCTGTGAACCTAAAAACACCCACTACCATCTATCGTCGCTGTCCATGAATTTATCCAATTTATTCTTAAAACAATCTATAGATTTTGCACTCACCACATGACTGCTGAGCCATAGACTACACCATACTTGACTGGACACTCGCGACAATCGCTGACAGACGATATTACATGTAAGCCCTATAGACTCTACTGCTATGAGTAATGACAGATAATACTTCATATATCAGTTCATATTCTACTTAGGACATTGTATTTCATGTCTTTACAATCAGTAATGATTGCTGAACCATGGCTGAACCTAAACAATTATTTTACAACTTTTGCAAATAGGAAATTAACAAAGATTACAAGTTTGAGTGAAAAATCGTGTGGGAGTTTTGTATAAAGCATATTGTTTATAGCAAAAATTTCTGGCAAATTCGCAATAATTTCTGAAATAAAACATCACATATTGTGAAATCACCATTCCTGAATATGATTTGATTGTGATCAAATGTCATATTATCGTTATATCGGCTTGGGAATGAATTTTTCACAACAATTCGTGGCTTGATCTTGATCTTGATGTCACAGGAGGTCAGAGTTGAGAAACTATCGTTTATTCAGTATATATGCAACAAAAAAAATATTGCACTTCTTTTTTCAATGACGTTTTATGAGTATGAGAAAAATAGGATAGACGACAATACAAGAAAACACCCAAATATAAATTTTAATTCGATGCAAATATAGCATTTACTTCTCGCATGACTAGATCAAAGCGAAAGAGGTCACAAGAAGAAGAAGAAGAGGAAGACCAAAACAAACCTTTAATGCGTGGTCACACTAGCTATTGATATCGATTGATCTGGGGTTATGGCTGGATTGGCCAGCCATTTGAGTGCTCATAAACATATTCTTCACATCACTCTGAGGTGTTTGCTTTTTGTTTGAGGTTTCTATGATGATTTTATTATTTTATTCAAATAAAACAAACAAAAAATCGCCTCAAGACACATTTGCGAAAGACCCGATTTCTAGTGCACAGTCACGTATGGTGTGTTCTATGGTATTGTATATCAATATAGACTAGATGGGCTATGCATGTAAGTGTTTTCAGATTGAAATTCCAATATTCCTGGAAATTATTGCAAATTTGGTGTTTTTATTGGTGTCAGGATTTAATAATTGTCGCCCACCGATGACGTATGTTGACTAATTTGTTTTTGTTGCTCATAAACATATTCTTCACATCACTCTGAGGTGTTTGATTTTTGTTTGAGGTTTCTATGATGATTTTAAGTATTTTATTCAAATAAAACAAACAAAAAATCGCCTCAGGACACATTTGCGAAAGACCCGATTTCGAGTGCACAGTCACGTATGGTGTATTCTCTGGTATTGCATATTAATATAGACTACATGGGCTATGCATGTAAGTGTTTTCTGATTGAAATTCCAATATTCCTGGAAATTATTGCAAATTTTGTGTTTTTCTTGGTTTCTTAGGATTTAATAATTGTCGCCCACTGATGACGTACGTTGACTAATTTTTTTTTGTTGCTAATTAACATATTCTCTACATCACTCTGAAGTGTTTGCTTTTTATTTGAGGTTTCTATCTTATTTCTAAGTATTTTATTTGATTTTTCTAAAAATCTGCCTTAGGGCCTGTTTGCAAAAGGTCAGATTTCGAGTGTCCACTCAAGTATGGTGTAGTCTATGGCTGAGCCTATTCCACTCGTCTACTATCCTATTTGTGAACCAGTTCTTCCCTATCTCTTTCTTGAACCTGAATTTTTCTAGCTTGTAACCGTTCGTTCGCGTTCTACTTGGACCCCTAACTATGAGTACCTTACTTATGTCCCCCTTATTGAATCCCTTGATCCATTTATACACCTTAATTAGGTCTCCTCTGAACCTGCGTCTTTCTAGTGAGTGTAGCTGAAGGCGCTTTAATCTATCTTTATAATCCAAGTTCCTGATCCCATGTATCATCTTCGTCATTCTTCTCTGTATGGCTTCTAACCTATTTATATCCATCCTGTAGTAAGGAGACCAAAACTGAACCGCATAATCTAAATTGGGCCTAACTAAAGCTAAATAAAGTCTCAAAATTACTTCTGATGTTCTGTTGGTTACTGTTCTGGAAATGAAACCTAATAATCTGTTTGCCTTATTTCTAGCGCTGATGCATTGTTCTCTAGGTCGAAGATCCTGACTAATTAACTAAATCCCTTTCTGAGTTAAGATTACGCAAACCTATACCATTTAAAGTATATCCATTATTGGTGTTGTGCCTTCCTATGTGGAGAATGCTACACTTACTAGTATTAAAGTTACCTGTGTCATGTTCATCCCCATGCTCCCTCTTCCTCTTACTCCTAAAAAAATAAATTGTAATGGGTTAGTAAATGCATAAATAAATCAGTGTGGTATAAAGAGTTTTCACGATTATATATATTTTTTATTCTTTATTTTTTATTTATTTATTTATTTATTTTTTACAAAGTTTTGACAAAAAGTATGTAGTGATACGGGTGCAATGTACTCCTTCCTCTCATTCATATAAATCTCCCTTATACACGTTTTCTCTGGAGTTTTATTTGTAACTCATAATGTATTACCCTGAGTGATATAGCGCAGTTTATTTGTCAATGTATTTATATATATATATTTATATGTATACTTCAAGTCTGTCCTTAACAAGAAGATAATGAGGCATCTATCAGATTACAACCTTCTGTGATTGCCAGTATGGTTTCCGGAAAGGCCAGTCTACTGTTGATCTTTCTTTTCTAACTGAATCTTGGTCATCCTCTTTTAGGACCTTCGGTGAAACTTTTGCTGTCGGCTTTGACATATCGAAAGCTTTCGATAGAGTCTGGCATAAATCCTTAATTGCTAATCTACCCTCCTACAGATTCTATCCTTCTCTCTGTACCTTTACCTCCAGTTTCCTTTCTGACAGTTCTATTGCTGCTGTAGTGGACGGTCACTGTTCTTCCCCTAAAACTATCAACAGTGGTGTTCCTCAGGATTCTGTCCTATCGCCCACTCTCTTTCTATTATTCATCAATGATCTAAATCTGACTCAATGCCCTATCTACTCTTATGCTGATGACACCACCTTGCATTTTTCAACGTCGTACAATAGTCGCCCATCCAACAAGAATTTAAAAATTCAAGGAGAGATTCTATAGGACGCCTAACTTCTTATCTTTCACTAGTTTCTGATCTGGCACTCGGGGACGAGTCCCACCACTAGAGGTGACAGGCCTGACCCGCATTGTTACAGGAGTGGCCCCATCACCCGCACTCCGCAGGACGGCAGCACCCTGCTACACCCACCCCCCCCACCCTGGTGGCAGCACAGTGAGAGGGTGACGGCAGGCAGATGCTCCCCTGAACAAGGGTTGGAGTGGTAGAGTCCCGCTCGGAGAGGGGCAGAGCGTTTCGGCTCGGGGCGGCAGCACCTTGCATCTGTTACTGATTACCCGAAGAAGGGAAGAAATGAGAACAAATAATGTTATGGTTTCTTGTAAGAAATTGTACAACTGTATTGGCCTGCAAAGAGAAGGCATAGGAACATATCTTGGTAATGCTTGGGTTGACATGTCACATTGTAGCTGGGAAAGGATGGCTACTAGTGAGTGTAGGATATACCATGCAGTGAGTGGTGTTAATGCCCTTTGTTTTGAGAGGAATGTGCCAGAGTTAGTGTCGATGTCATTGGGTCTTATGTAGTTACCGACCGTTTTCAAGTGGACGAATCGTCACTTTTTTTTTATTGTTATTATTATTATTATCATTATTATTATTATTATTATTATTATTATTATTATTATTATTATTATTATTATTATTATTATTATTATTGTTGTTGTTATTATTATTTTTATTATAATTATTGTTATTATTACTGTTATTATTATTGGTATTATTTATATTATTGTTTTTATTATTGTTTATATAATTTGTTTATCTATGTACACACACACACACACACTCTCTCTCTCTCTCTCTCTCTCTCTCTCTCTCTCTCTCCTCTCTCTCTCTCTCTCTCTCTCTCTCTCTCTCTCTCTCTCTCTCTCTCTCTCTCTCTCTCTCTCTCTCTCTCTCTCTCTCTCTCTCTCTCTCTCTCTCTCTCTCTCTCTCTCTCTCTCTCTCTCTCTCTCTCTCTCTCTCTCTCTCT
>JAXIVD010005838.1:20000-26920 GCA_036785275.1 Cancer borealis
ACTGACACTGGCACGTGCAACACCCACCTCCCATTCCGCCACAACACCCCGAACACCCACTTTTATCTGGGCTTTTCTGATAATAAGCTGCAAATTTTCTTACTGTAAGCCACACAATTATCTTAGGTGATGTAAAGTCGTCTCTATGTCCTGTCTTTTAGGGTTTCTTTAGCATCTCATGTTTCGCTATAATTTTCTCTTCTGTTTTTCTGTTTTACTGTTTTTCTGTGTTGCAAGGCTGCCTCAAGCCAGTTACATGACACACAGTGAAAATGGAGCAGAATCAGGAGGAGGAGGAGGAGGAGCCGCCTAGTGGGGCTTTACTAAGAACTCTGCATGATATCACGCTTCCCTCCACGCGTGCATGGTACACAGGTGTTGAGGGGCGGAACAGGTGCGTGTGTGAGTGTGTGTGTGTGTTTGTTTGTGTGTTTGTGTATGGAGGGAGTGAGAGATTGCCTTAAGTGTGTTCCGCGCCACACTGTCAAAACCTGCGGCGTTCCCTTTCTTAACATAATAACATAAGAATATAAGGAGACTACAAAAGGCCAGTTGGCCTTCTCGAGGTAGCTCCTGTGAACCTAAAAACACCCACTACCATCTATCGTCGCTGTCCATGAATTTTTCCAATTATTCTTAAAATAATCTATAGAATTTGCACTCACCACATGACTGCTGAACCTATTCCACTCGTTTACTACCCTATTTGTGAACCAGTTCTTCACTATCTCTTTCTTGAACCTGAAATTTTCTAGCTTGTAACCGTTCGTTCGCGTTCTACCTGGACCACTAACTATGAGTACCTTACTTATGTCCCCCTTATTGAATCCCTTGATCCATTTATACACCTCAATTAGGTCTCCTCTCAACCTGCGTCTTTCTAGTGAGTGTAGCTGAAGGCGCTTTAATCTATCTTTATAATCCAAGTTTCTGATCCCATATATCATCTTCGTCATTCTTCTCTGTATGGCTTCTAACCTATTTATATCCATCCTGTAGTAAGGAAACCAAAACTGAACCGCATAATCTAAATTGGGCCTAACTAAAGCTAAATAAAGTCTCAAAATTACTTCTGATGTTCTGTTGGTTACTGTTCTGGAAATGAAACCTAATAATCTGTTTGCCTTATTTCTAGCGCTGATGCATTGTTCTCTAGGTCGAAGATCCTGACTAATTAACACCCCTAAATCCCTTTCTGAGTTAAGATTACGCAAACCTATACCATTTAAAGTATATCCATTATTGGTGTTGTGCCTTCCTATGTGGAGAATACTACACTTACTAGTATTAAAGTTACCTGTGTCATGTTCATCCCCATGCTCCCTCTTCCTCTTACTCCTAAAAAAATAAATTGTAATGGGTTAGTAAATGCACAAATAAATCAATGTGGTATAAAGAGTTTTCACGATTATATATATATTTTTTTCTTTATTTTTTCTTTCTTTCTTTTTTTTTTTTTTACAAAGTTTTGACAATAAATATGTAGTGATACGGGTGCAATGTACTCCTTCCTCTCATTCATATAAATCTACCTTATACGTTTTCTCTGGAGTTTTATTTGTAACTCATAATGTATTACCCTGAGTGATATAGCGCAGTTTATTTGTCAATGTATTTATATGTATATTTATATGTATACTTCAAGTCTGTCCTTAACAAGAAGATAATGAGGCATCTATCAGATTACAACCTTCTCTGATTGCCAGTATGGTTTCCGGAAAGGCCAGTCTACTGTTGATCTTTCTTTTCTAACTGAATCTTGGTCATCCTCTTTTAGGACCTTCGGTGAAACTTTTGCTGTCGGCTTTGACATATCGAAAGCTTTCGATAGAGTCTGGCATAAATCCTTAATTGCTAATCTACCCTCCTACGGATTCTATCCTTCTCTCTGTACCTTTACCTCCAGTTTCCTCTCTGACAGTTCTATTGCTGCTGTAGTGGACGGTCACTGTTCTTCCCCTAAAACTATCAACAGTGGTGTTCCTCAGGGTTCTGTCCTATCGCCCACTTTCTTTCTATTATTCATCAATGATCTAAATCTGACTCAATGCCCTATCTACTCTTATGCTGATGACACCACCTTGCATTTTTCAACGTCGTATAATAGTCGCCCATCCAAAAAAAATTTAAAAATTCAAGGAGAGATGCTATAGGACGCCTAATTTCTTGTGTTTCACTAGTTTCTGATCTGGCACTCGGGGACGAGCCCCACCACTAGAGGTGACAGGCCTGACCCCCATTGTTACAGGAGTGGCCCCATCACCCGCACTCCGCAGGACGGCAGCACCTTGCTACACCCTCCCCCCCCCCACACCCTGATGGCAACATCAGTGAGAGGGTGACGGCAAGCAGATGCTCCCCTGAACAAGGGTTGGAGTGGTAGAGTCCCGCTCGGAGAGGGGCAGAGCGTTTCGGCTCGGGGCGGCAGCACCTTGCATCTGTTACTGATTACCCGAAGAAGGGAAGAAATGAGAACGAATAATGTTATGTTTTCTTGTAAGAAATTATACAACTGTATTGGCCTGCAAAGAGAAGGCATAGGAACATATCTTGGTAATGCTTGGGTTGACGTGTCACATTGTAGCTGGGAAAGAATGGCTACTAGTGAGTGTAGGATATACCATGCAGTGAGTGGTGTTAATGCCCTTTGTTTTGAGAGGAATGTGTCAGAGTTAGTGTCGATGTCATTGGGTCTTATGTAGTTACCGACCGTTTTCAAGTGGACGGATCGTCACTGTTTTTATTATTATTGTTATTATTATTATTATTATTATTATTATTATTATTATTATTATTATTATTATTATTGTTGTTATTATTATTTTTATTATAATTATTATTATTATTACTGTTATTATTATTGGTATTATTTATATTATTGTTTTTATTATTGTTTATATAATTTGTTTATCTATGTACACACACTCTCTTTCTCTCTCTCTCTCTCTTTCTCTCTCTCTCTCTCTCTCTCTCTCTCTCTCTCTCTCTCTCTCTCTCTCTCTCTCTCTCTCTCTCTCTCTCTCTCTCTCTCTCTCTCTCTCTCTCTCTCTCTCTCTCTCTCCCTCTCTCTCTCTCTCTCTCTCTCTCTCTCTCTCTCTCTCTCTCTCTCTCTCTCTACCCCCCCCCATTGTCTTCCTGCTTCCACTTTCTATTCCTTATCTCTTTTCCCTCCTCCTCTCCCCCTCTTCCTTTGCTTCCCTGTTCCTGTCCTATTTCCTCCTATCCCATTTTTCATCATATTCCCCTACCGTTTGCTCCATCCCCTTTTCTTTTCATGCCACTCCCCTTGCGCCACCCACCATCCCTCCGTAGTCAAAAGGAGGTGTTATGTCTCACCTCCGCAACACATGTTTGTGTTTACCTTGCAGACACATATCCTTCCCCATTCTCAATGTACATCTATAAGTCATTATTTTTCCCGGTGGTGTGTTTGCCTGGCATATACACATCCTTTTCCTTTCTCAGTTTACACTCAACTGTTTTTCCATGCCGACTGATTCCAATTTTAATAGCTGCAGAATGTTTCCTGAAGGTGCGTCAAAGGTGATAGGAGGGCTAGGAAGACAAAGACAATGAAGAATTGCTGGGCTTTATTGAAGTAAACCAAGAGGCCTCTTGTCTTTCTTTTTAAATTTGGGTATAGGGTCGATGAGATGTCGTGTGCATTGTCGGTATAATCGAAGGTTTCAGTCGTAAGTTATCAGGAGTCTGTGGGGAGAAAAGGTGGCTCGTTATCAAACACAACGACGTGGAAGGATGTAAAGTTATGAATGATAATTTAATAATAATTTCCATGCGTGATTCATGTCAGGTAAACAGGAGGGAGAAGAGGTCGGGATGGGTCAAAGAGGAGCAGGGAATCTTGCGTAATGACTCACTCGATGAAGTTTTGTGGCGCTTAACTCGTAGTTCAGTTTAGGCCTTTTCTTCCTGGGCTACGGTGGAGTTAGACTGGTTGTCGTCCTTACTCTTCGTTTCCGTCTCATGCACACAGAACCAAGGCATGTACTGGGTAATGGCCTGAGCGAGGGAGAGAGAGAAAAAAAATAAGACAGTGAATAAAGGCCAAGAACAAGGTGACATACACTACACATGTTCATGTCATAATAGAACATCAACTTAAACAGAGGTTAGGTTTGTGTGTGACCTGTCTTGACTTACCAGACGGTACTTGGGGTGGCTGATGGCGTACACGAAGGGGTTGTAGCAGGAGCAAGACTTGGCCAGCAGGGCGGGCAGGGTGGTGACGAGGGGGCTGATGCCGCTCACGTCTCCCATCACACCCTGTGGAAAGGCGGTATAGTAGAGTCCACGGATGCCCTGCGTCTCACCTACACCTTGCTACAGCCTCTTCCACACCTCATAACTATATTCACACATCCACAAAATGGACATAGAAATTAAATCTAAAATTCTTCATCAAACTGCTGTTTTGTTGCATTGAGACCTGGTGACCAAACACTAGCATTATGAGGAAGCAACTCTAAATGTTACCACCGTGACGTGGGAGCATTTTAGTGTGACGTAAGAGAGGCGAGGAAGGTTCGGACGCACCTGCAGACTGATAACAGCGTAGGGAGTCCAGCAGATGAACCACAGAGAGACGTTGACGAGAGCTGTCTTAGCGATGCGGATCTCAGCACGTTGAGAGTCGGCTTCCTGCACCATATAGAAAACAATGATATCGATTAGAGTCATAACTACTACCGTGATCAATTCTCTAAATTCTTAACTGTTTATGCAGACCCACGCGAGAGTTTGCATTGCATGAGGTACGAGTGTTGTTAGTGCAATGTGTTCATTGCGTAGCCATCCTGAAGGCAAGACTTACGTTAGAGCGGAGGGTGGTCACGTTCATCTTCTTAGCCTGTGCGCGCATGGCGGCCTCGTGGGCGAAGATGGCCTTCACGATGAAGGCGTAGGAGAAGATGATGATAGCGGCTGGGAGGAAGTAGTCGAACACGAAGATAACAATGTTGTAACTCCTAGTCTGTTGTTGGGAGAAAAACACCATTTTATTAGTATTTGAGCATGTCCAGGAAATAATGATGAACATATGACAGATTGGAGAGGCTAAGTGTCTAGCCGGCCATGCATAGACTAACGGCCTTGTGATGGACTCACGTTGAAGTCCTGCGTGAGGTAGTCGTAGCTGCAGGAGTCCAGGATGCCTTCCAAGATGTACTTGCCCCAGCCGAAGAAGGGGGCGATGGCAAAGCCGATTGAAATAGTCCAGCTAATGCCGGCAAGGAAGATAGCCTTGCCACTAGTCAGCTTGGGACCGTTGAAACCATTGCAAATGATGTTATACCTGTCGAACGAGATCATGCACAGCAGCCAGATGCTGGCAACGCCAGTGATAGCACCTGTGGAAGGACAGTGACTTAGTAACGATGAAGAGATGGTTGTCATGGCACCACGGCTAACGCTATTATAATAATAAGATAAAATGGCGGCATAGCCTATAGCTGCGCGTAGCCGCAGGCGCTCATCTCCCGCCGCATTGGCCTTTGAGCCTGTGGTGGAAATTAATCTGTTACACGGTGACACAGGGCCACTGTGACATCCGACTTTCCACAGTTTATCTTCCCCAGGTTACCCTTGGCACCCATTTATCTACCAATCCGTTTGGAAGGAGTAACAAATGGAAAGCTGTGCGCCGACTACCTTCGTCCATAATCAAACTCTGGCCAACGGATTCGTAGTCAGACGTACTAACCACTGCACCACTGAGGCACTATTGATCTGTGAGATATTTGATTATAGACTTACATGCAGTTTTACGTATTGTTTGTTGGGACTGAATAGTATGTGTGTGTGTGTGTGTGTGTGTGTATGTGTGTGTGTGTGTGTGTGTGTGTGTGTGTGTGTGTGTGTGTGTGTGTGTGTGTGTGTGTGTGTGTGTGTGTGTTGTGTTGTGTTGTGTTGTGTTGTGTTGTGTTGTGTTGTGTTGTGTTGTGTTGTGTTGTGTTGTGTTGTGTTGTGTTGTGTTGGTGTGTGTGTGTGTGTGTGTGTGTGTGTGTGTGTGTGTGTGTGTGTGTGCGTGCGTGTGCGTGTGTGTGTGTGTGTGTGTGTGTGAGGGGGGGAGGCTTTCGGTCCATTCATGCTTGATAGTGAGTAGGACTATAGTCATTTTACAATATATTGCCAGTGAATTCATAACACAAGATTGAAGATAATTTTGCAAATGTCAGAAACTTCTAGCTCAAGTAAAATTGTTTTTGAGACTGTTGCCTCGATTTATTCTAATTGAAATTGTTAACTATCTTTTCATTGTATTCATTAACAAATTAGATCATGAGGAATGAATTTTGTGCAGTGACTCCCTTTACATGGGAAGATATGGGTCTATGTGGGGACTCTAACTAGCTTTTTATTAGGACATAACTGAAGCTTTCATAATTCTAGTAATAATAACGGTTAGATACATACAGTGAAGATCACAGGTAACCTCTATTTCTATTTAGTAATCTGTTTTCTGTCTAGTATCAATGTATTCATGTTATATTTATACTCTGATAAAGTAAGACCACAGGTCACCTCTAATTCTATCCAGTAATCT
Organism: Cancer borealis; assembly: GCA_036785275.1. Classification (NCBI taxonomy): domain Eukaryota; kingdom Metazoa; phylum Arthropoda; class Malacostraca; order Decapoda; family Cancridae; genus Cancer; species Cancer borealis. Next base: position 26,563 of record JAXIVD010005838.1, read on the forward strand.
GTTTTCTGTGTGGTATATTTATGTTACATTTACACGCTGATAAAATATCATGTAGCATAGAGTGTCGAGTGTGGCGGGTTGTAATGATTCAGGTGAATGAGGACAGGTGCAAGGGAACACTCACCTAGGCAGGCATAGATCTCACAGTAAGTAGCACTGAACATCCAATTCCACCGCTGAAGCAGTTGTAGGTGAAGAAAGGAACGTTTTGACATGATGAGGTCAGACAGGGCAAGGTTCACCACCAGGATGTTGGCGGGGGTCCTCAGAGCCTGGGGAGAGAAGCAGGAGGATGGGGTGGAAAGGAAGGGTTAATGATCATGCACCTCACCGAGTCCTACATCCCACAATCACTATC
>JAXIVD010005839.1:0-5000 GCA_036785275.1 Cancer borealis
CTGAGCCGGGTCCAGCCGACGAAGAGGGTCACTGATGGGGAACATTCTCTGCAGTGCCAATAAGAGAACAACCATGATAACCTCTTTTAACGACAACAGCAAATGTAATATCAACTATGAATAGTATGCATATGTATAGCCATGCATTTATTTTCATGTTTAAGCTCTTTCATAGCAACTTCATGATTTCCTTAAACATAACTATACTGAGAACACAAGTAATCAGTTTCAAAAGAAATAATATGTTACACACACGTTCTACCCTATGCGTATTCGAAATTGATTTTTCTCTCTCTCTCTCTCTCTCTATATATATATATATATATATATATATATATATATATATATATATATATATATATATATATATATATATATATATATATATATATATATATATATATATATATATATATATATATATTTATATATATATATATATATATATATATATATATATATATATATATATATATATATATATATATATATATATATATATATATATATATATATATATATATATATATATATATAATATATATATATATATATATATATATATATATATATATATATATATATATATATATATAATATATATATATATATATATATATATACATATATACATATATATATATATATATATATATATATATATATATATATATATATATATATATATATATATATATATATATATATGTATATATATTTATAATATGTCAGACGAGACATGGCATCAAATAACGTAACACCTATTATATTGGTTACAATAAAGTATATGAAATTTTGCACCAAGTTCAGTCAGGGTTTACAATATCATGTGACATTAAAAACGACTATTCTACAAGTTAACATAAAATAAATACCCCATATGGTGGTTGTGAGCCAGCTGAGTGAGGATCGTGCTGAAGAAAACTACCAAAGATGGCTGTAGAGAGAGGGTATGGGGGCCGCGAGGGATCCCCAAGAGGCAGCGGAGACACACCCGTTACATCCACTGGACTGTCCCAGTTATTGCCACCCAAGTCTGGCTTTACACGCTGAAAGTGTAAAAGAAAAAAGAAATATTAATACAGGTCATTAAATCTTAAAAGTTTTGTTTTTCCAGACAAAGTGGAAAAAAAAGCTAATCTATAACTTTAAACACGTTACAATGCAATAAGATAGTTAATCTTGTGTGTGAGTGTTTATGAAGAAAATAGAGGTGGGTGAGTTATATAATAAAATCCTGCTACTTATAGATTTATGTTTTGTAGTTTCAAAAATTTATCAATCTCTTTCTGATAATGAATGACAAGAGTTGTTATTAAAGTGGTCCAACACATACAGACAAGTTCTGGCATTAGTCAAAGATCTGGACTGAGCCACTTTTTCAGAGATAGTTATTACAATTACTACAATGCAATCACTGATTTTGTTATGTTACTATGCAACCTTTTGTTACTCATTTATCCATTATTTTGAAAATTATATCAAAGGATTTTCATAGAAAATGTTGAAACTTTAAAAACCGATATTTTTTATATGGATATTAAATTAGCAAATCTTTATGTTTGTAATACAAGTAAGTAGGTGATACTTTTAATTGTCTGGCATCTCTCACCTCTGGTATATATTAACTAACAATTATTCTCAGCAACACATACAACTAAACAAAAATTTTGTTATTATTTTCTTTGATTTCAATTTAAAATTGTGATACTTCAGACTTAAGAATTTAAAAACACACGATGAATTAATAATATATATATATATATATATATATATATATATATATATATATATATATATATATATATATATAAACAATTACAGTAATTGAAAAGCAAGTAGTACGAAACACCAATGTGAAAACAGCAAACAGTGAGAATCCATATTTGTAGAGAGAAGTATCTATGTATGTTGTGTTGAAAATTCTTGACACTTCCTGTATTATACAATAAAAAATAAAATCTCTTACCAAAGAGGAGTAAGGTGATCTTGCCATAACACTTGGGCATTTTGGAAGATCATCTCTAATGACGTCTGCTTCACTGACGGACAAGAGTGAGGGTCCCGATGCTCCTGGGAGATCATATGGGCGGTGGGGTAACAAGGAGTATGGATGGTGGTATTCTGGGTGCATGGGGTTGGGAGGAGGACCTTGATGGGGTCTTGCAGCTACTATTGCTGCTGCTGCTGTTAGTGCACCTGTTGTTAGTGATTGATGCCTTATTGGGGAAGGATCTGGAGTTATATGTGGATGAGACAGACTTTGGTGACTGGAGGCTCCAATAGAAATTTGAGGGTTTACTAATGGGGGAGGGTTTGGAGATTGGGGTTCACTAACTGGGGTGGCACATTTGGTGGGAGGTCCTGTGCTAGGGGAGGGGGAGGATGAAGGACATTGACCAGTTCTGTCCCCTGCTGGGGAAGAAGGCCGGGAAGATGATGGGTCCATATCTGCCAACCCGCGAACCTGAAACAGAATACAATACTGAGCCACTGGATACTTTTCATCATTGTGTCGGGGGAAATATAATAACCTTTTATAAAATAACCATAGCATGCATTCAACTGTTTGTTTAGTTTACACGGCAAGATTATTCTACCAAGCAATTACAATTACACTATGGAGACAAATCCTTTGATACTTCAGCAAATTTCAATCTTCAAGTGTGGATGGTTCATATGAAGGTATTGTTGACTGAATAAATAATAAAATTAATATGATTTTTACTTAGATAAAATACGTAGCTATTTTTGCCACAAGTATCAGAACAATAATGTGAATGTATAAACAAAGTAATTGAATAATGTTTTAAATTATAAAAGTTTTAACTTTTTAATTTTCAATGAAATGCTATAAAGTACTGTATCAAATCTTGTATTTCCATATAAAATTACCTTGATTTTACACATTTTTACTTCAATATCAAAAGTTTGATGTGGCTTGGACATTTCTAATGCGTATATTGTAAGGATTCTGAGATTACCGAAGAAAAATAATTCTGGTGTGCATTTTTATAACTTTTCCCAGAAATAATAATCTCTACAAAAGACTGTGGGGACCCTCAGTGTATGGGGCAGATATTCAGTCAATGTTAAACCACAGTTGATGACAAAGTTTCTCTGTAGTGCTCCAGTAACTATGGTGATCTAGTCATGGCAGAACGAAGCTATTGCAGTTTGTTTTCAAAACTTTATTTGATTTATGTAAGTAAGGTATTTGTACTGTATTTACTGTATATTATATATACTGTACAGGGCTATGTCTAAAGAACATGCAAATTGTTTTATGAAAATATACATTAAACTTTTAATAGAAAAATTCTGCATCATAGTAATGTCATGGATATTTCTCTAAATACATAATTTTTACCCATATATTTTTGAAATACACATAAACATACTGAAAAATTGAAATTGATTACAAATTTGCTCATGATGTAGGGAGAGTGAGAAGATGGGATAATATATGGTATAATAATTTTATAAGTAAAGGAAAATAAGAAAGCACACTATAACAGTAAGAAGACACCTATATGCAGCACTAAAGGCAGACACTCTTGTTAGTGAAGGGCACTAGCCACTTTGTGTATAAAACAAAAAAAATGTTAATTTTTTTCATGTTTTTCATGATGATTTTCAACTCTAATGGAAGCCCTACATGTTCTTAGAAATATTACTTTTAAATTTAATGTATATGTTTATCTAAAAAATATAAATGTATATTTCGTTACTCCCCAAAATACTCTTGAATCTGAAATTTGATGTTACGACCATAGCAAGTCCATCTACTTAGGAATTATGCCATAGCAATATCAACTATAACTGATGTTTTATGTCTGGTTAAAGAATGCATTAACTCATTACCGTGAAACTAGTGTTGCCAACACACCTAAAAATGGCACATCTCAGAGCAAGGCTGTTCAAACCGTAAACCTCCGAGTACGAGGACTGAACTCATAGCACGAATGCACATGTTGGTGGCTATATGAGATCACATACAAGTAGCCAAACAATATCATTACTGCTATGACACCAATCGTCCATGTCAAAATGGCACATCACACATAATTTTGTGCAGCCGTAATGAAGTGAGCTGTGTTAGACGGTGGATATCTGTGCCAAAGAACAAATTATCACACAACTAGATACTGCGACTTTAAAACACAATCTGGAGTAAGATTTGACAGAAAAGAAGCATCTCATCTCACCTCTGGGTGAGGATAAAAACTGGAGACAAGAGAGTGAGAGACATAAACTGTACGATGCAAGAACACCAATGCTCGAGGATACTGTAATAAACAAGTCCATTTTGTCTCAACCCAACCCGGGATTCGAGTCCAGGACATCTTGGTTGTTAGCTGAGTGAGCTACCACCACACCACCGCGCCGCTATACGAAATGAAAAAAAATGCAATATGATTTGGGGACATACATGACTTAAGTTCTCACCTGAAGAGAGTTTGCCACACGGAGGATGCGGTGTATCTGGTCATGGCTGACAGATACCTCCCCGCGGTACATGTATGTGAGCAGCGCCTCGCACTCATCTCCACTGACGTCCTTGAGGAAGATGATGGGATGCTGGTGTGCGGAGTGTCGCGCGAAGAGACCCTGCAACAACCACTTCAATAAAATTACATGTACTACGGTCACATAATTAGTGTAATTAAATAATGTCACTAACAATGACCATTTGAAGTAAACAACTTCAATTTTCTTTATATTACTTATTTGTAGGTAGATGACTGTGGTAGTGATTGGTGACGCGCCATTAATATCATGACGGTGAATTACTAAATTTTGTTCAAAAGGTCACTTATAAGCTATACAGAAAAAAATAATTCACCTGGAAGTATTGTGAGCATGCTGAGAGGACCAGCTTGTGAGCCTGGTATGTACGCTGGTCCTCACAGGCGAGAGTGACGTCCACCAAGGCGGCATCTCTGTACAGCGACCCCACCTCCGCCACCACAGTGGACTGGTGGTGTGTCCACCGGAGC
>JAXIVD010005839.1:10000-15000 GCA_036785275.1 Cancer borealis
GGCAGAGCGGGGGAGGGGCGGCGAGGGCGAGTGGTCGGCCAGTGGCGGGATAGGGTGGTAGTAGTACTGCTGCAGGAGGCGGGGCTGGGGTGTGTGGGAGAGGCAGGCACGATGCATGACTGACTGCCTGACTGGCGGCTCCGTTCGTGTACACAGCTTTTGTCTGACTTGCTTCTTAATCAGTCCAGCATCGTTTTATATTTTAACAGACTATTTAGTGTAAGCACGAGGTGGAGTCCTAAGTTTTATTATCTAGCTTTACCATTTTTTTCCCCTCGGCTTAATTATCACCTTTTTATGTAACATTTTTTTTTTAATATTGAGCGTCGTGGTAATATTGCAAACTATTGTATTTTATTATTTACAAGTTACTCTCTCACTGCAACTTTACAGCAACTTTAAAAATTACCTTAAAGTTTAGTTTAGCGCTTTCATGGTTGTATTAAAATTTGGTTTGTATTATTTTCCTCTGAGTGTGTATGTGTGTGTGTGTGTGTGTGTGTGTGTGTGTGTGTGTGTGTGTGTGTGTGTGTGTGTGTGTGTGTGTATTCAGCCTTACACTAAGCTCACAATTTCACCACTTATTTCTCGCTTAAAGAAAGAAAGGAAATAAGAAAGAAAGAAGAAAAAGACGAATATTCTGTCATGTACAGTACTTTCATCCCTCCGTCTATCTATTTTCAACTCCTATCATCTTTCCTAAACTTTAAAGTCACATTTATACACCAGAATATTTCACTTCCTTGACATTTATCTCTCTCTCTCTCTCTCTCTCTCTCTCTCTCTCTCTCTCTCTCTCTCTCTCTCTCCTCTCTCTCTCTCTCTCTCTCTCTCTCTCTCTCTCTCTCTCTCTCTTTCATTCATTACTACAACTGGTAATCAGTGTTTGTAAATTCCTTTTCTCTTTCAGTCGCCCCTTCTCGCATAACATTCCCTTCCCTCTCACCTCCATTCTTTATCTCTCTCCCCTCATCATCATCCTGCCGCTCCCTCTCCCTTGGTGAGCGCTTGGGGAGAGGGTGCGAGAGGTAGGTCACGGTCAGGGGTGAGTCGCGGTCAAGGTGAGAGGTCGTACAGGACAGGTGTGTGTGTGTGTGTGTGTGTGTGTGTGTGTGTGTGTGTGTGTGTGTGTGTGTGTGTGTGTGTGTGTGTGTGTGTGTGTGTGTGGAATGACAAATAAGAGAAATAAAATGTGATAACTTAATGATAATTACGGGAATATTTTTTGCAGGAATAATTGAGTATAAATTCAGGTGATGTGGATGCATGTGTAGTATTTACTTATTCACTGTTTATGCTCGTGCAGTGTACTGTGTTTCCAAGACTGAAAAAGAATACGTGAATGAATGGCGTTGACAAAAGCAAATTCACGAATAAAAATACGCAGAAACAACACACACACACACACACACACACACACACACACACACACACACACACACCACACACACACACACACACACGCACACACAAGGACGTCTTAGATAAACTGTTAATGCTCTGTGGTTACTTAGGTTAACTGTCGTCTCGTCACGTAAAACTCTCCGTACAGACATACACACACACACACACACACACACACACACACACACACACAAACACACACCTTCCCCCCTCAAAAAAAAAAAAAATCCGTATATTTATAAATGGTTACTATGTTGCTGTGGTGGAATAAAAATGGAACCAGAGGACGGACGATGACACAAAATAAGGGAACCAGCTGCATTATATATGAAGGGACGTAAGGGAGGGGGGGGGGGTAAGGAGAGCAGCAGGGCATGAGCGGGGGTGGGTGGGTTTGGGCGCAGGGAATGAAGAGGAGAGGGAGATTTGAGGGTGTGTGAAGAAAGGAGCGAGTGGGGGGAACGGACCAGGAGTGGGGGGGGGGGGAGAGAGAGAGAGAGAGAGAGAGAGAGAGAGAGAGAGAGAGATGAGAGAGAGAGGAGAGAGAGAGAGAGAGAGAGAGAGAGAGAGAGAGAGAGAGAGAGAGAGAGAGAGAGAGAGAGAGAGATGGTAGCGTGCGAAGGAGAGTTAAGATGAATCAGATACTACGAGGAAGAGAGAAAATTTGATGTCGAGAGGGTGAGGAACGACTATAACATTGAGCGTAAAATAACACAGAACAGGACGTGAGGCAAAACATTGACATATGTGGAGAGGCGAAAGGTGGAATTACGATGAGAAAGACGAGAATGACGCCGACGACAAGAAGAAGAAGGAGGAAGGAGGAGGAGGAGGAGGATGAGGATGAGGATGAGGAGAGAGGGAGGAGGAGGAGGAGGAGGAGGGAGGAGGAGGAGGAAGAGGAGGAGGAGGAGTAGAAGAAGGAGGAGGAGGGTGCATGGCTATAGTGTGGGGGGACAAATCAATGAGGGGCGCAGCTGGGGAACAAGAAGGAAAGTGTTAGCGACCACCAAAGTTGCCGAGTAACCGCCCACCTTACTTGTAAGCTCCTCATTGGGGCTGTGTCTTGCTCCACATCCCCCTCACTCCACCTTGTGCTCCACCACACCACCTGCCACACTGACCACTCACTCACTCCCCCTAAGCTACGCCACAACACATCATAAGCATAAGCTCGGGGGCGGCGGGAGAGTAGCCGGTGCCTGCAACAAGCACATGACGCAGCCATGTGACCGAGGAGCTTGCTGGTCGCCGCCGCCGCCGCCGCCGCTGCTGCAGATGCCAAATGTCCCCCCTATTGATTTCCAAGGCCCTGCCATATCTTCCTGCACGGCTCTCCTCTCTCTTCTTTATCACTCTCTCTTGCTGCTACTCTTTCCTTCCTCCCGTCCCAGCTCAGCCCGGCAGTCACGGCAGCGCCTCCGGCCAACACCCCACCTGCCTCTACCACTCTAACTTAGGCTTGGCAGCAGCGGCGCTCCTCACAAGCCGCCTCAGAGGGCTCATTTTTCACATGATGGCTGCAGCGACATCGGCAGAAATAGCCGAAAGTAGCGCCACTGGTAATAGTAGCAGTCAGACCTTACGCTGCAGTACTCCAGTCACACAACCTGGCAAGGGACAACACGCACACACGCACGCACACACACACACACACACACACACACACACACACACACACACACACACACACACACACACACTACGGAAACCACTAGCTCTTACTCTTCCCGTCTTCCTCTGCGCGTCGCACCTTCATTAGCACCACCTTAAGTCGTCCCGATGGTGAAGTACCGAGTCAACAACAGTTTCCAAAACAAGAGTGAGTCAACACACAACCCGGGAAAAGAAACAAATATATCCAGCGGGAGTTTTGTGTGAGGGGCGCAAGTAAAAAATGGGCTGGGTAAACTCCGGCAGCCGACACCAGGGAGTGCTTGTGTGCGGGGCTAGGATGGGGAGGGGAAAGGGGGTGCAGCCAGCCTTGGGACGCTCATGGGGCGAATGCAGGGCGACCGGCCAAGTACACCAAATGCTCCCCTACTACTACTCCCAATTTCCCTCCTTCACCCTCTCTACCCGTCCTCGCGCGCCGACCAGTCAGTCTTTCCTTTCCTCGTTGATTTTTTTTACAATCTTGATCTTTCAACCCTTCGTCATTTCATTTCTTTCCGCTTCCTTATTACTTAGCTACCACTTCCACCATCCCTTCCTCCTCCTCTTTTTTTAAGGTTACTCCCTCCTTTCTGTTACCTCACGCAAAAAATAAGTAAATAAATAGACAAAAAGAATAAAAAAGAGTAATGAGAGAGAGAGAGAGAGAGAGAGAGAGAGAGAGAGAGAGAGAGAGAGAGAGAGAGAGAGAGAGAGAGAGAGAGAAAGAGATAGGAGATTCTTACCCTCATCTTCATAACTCTTCATCTTGACTCTCTCTACCGGCACTCTCTCTATAAGACGAGGAAGTTGCAAAAGCTGAAATTCGTTAACGCAGATGCAGCTACATCTTCACCACCTCCGCTGCATGCATGACGCTCACCCAAACGTAGGTTATTTGAACAGCGGTGGAGCTAACGGGACCACAGCACTTCAGATCGACGTAAAGTGTCAAAACGGAAAGAATGCAAACAGTGTGTCAGCACCGGAGACTCCACCCCCACGCACCGACCAAAAAAGCAACACAAAAATCACGAAGGGAAAGCAAACCAACGTGTCTTTATTGCGGTTTGTTTCTGTCACATTGTGCTATTTACTTGGTGGCTGTGGTTTCCTTCACGTACGGTGTTGGTGTTCTCACTTGGACATGACGAAGCAGTACAGCGCGACCCGGGAGGCGGCCAGGAAGCACCGTGACGGACCATGTGCACCACAATGAAGCAAACTCAGCTGTGGCAATAAGCAATTCTCAGCCTCACCATCACTATCTCTTTCTGTGATCTCTTCCTAGAAACGGACAGACACAGCGAAGAGAGAGAGAGAGAGAGAGAGAGAGAGAGAGAGAGAGAGAGAGAGAGAGAGAGAGAGAGAGAGAGAGAGAGAGAGAGAGAGAGAGAGAGAGAGGAAAAAATACCACACCATACCAGGAAAAGAAAGTAATACTCGCCTACAAACATCTTTCCTGCCTGACCACTTCTGCCTTTTATAACATTCCTCCTCCTCCTCCTCCTCCTCCTCCTCCTCCTCCTTCTCTCCCAACATTTTTTTTCTCCTAAAATCGTCAAGCTTCTTCACGCTCTCTCCCTCCCATGCACCGCTGTCCCCTCCCTTCACCTCCCTTCCCCTCCACCTCCCTCATTTCCTCCTTTACCGGAAATCATGCAAGTATGTGAGAAAACCTTGAGGCACACTCATTAATACTGGTTAGTTGGTGTCAAGGGGTAAAGTCAGGATATTCTTCACCTCATTCCGTAATCATTGCTGTAAGGAGGATGCTACGCCACTTTCTCCGCCGACACCCAAGGATCATATGCACTCAAGAACCATAATTTGGCGCCAGATATTATCAACAGTCTTTCCCGCCTCCTAGTATCTAAGGAGAGGCAAATAGGTGTGTATAAGTAGCAAGATATATGAACATAACTAAAAAGATACACACGTAA
>JAXIVD010005840.1:0-15000 GCA_036785275.1 Cancer borealis
GAGGAGGAGGAGGAGGAGGAGGAGGAGGAGGAGGAGGAGGAGGAGGAGGAGGAGGAGGAGGAGGAGGAGGAGGAGGAGGGAAAAAGAATGATGATGATGATGAAAATGAAGATGAAGAATATTGATAATGATGATGAAAAAGAAGAAAAAAAAAGTAGAAAAGAACAACAAACAAGAACAAAGAGGAATGACACTATAATTATTACTATTACATGTTTAATAATTTTTGCCATCTTACATTTATTTTAACACACACACACACACACACACACACACACACACACACACACACACACACACACACACACACACACACACACACACACACACACACACACACACACACACACACACACACACAACACCTCTTAATTAATAGGCATCCACCAACGTGTTATTCAGCATCAATTCGTCACGAGATGAGTAGAGTCAGCATCGCACTCAGCATTGAACTCAGCATCTCCTTGCTACTCGGGACTCCATAACAGAAACGGAGAGAGAAAGAGAGAGAGAGGGAGAGAGAGAGGGAGAGAGAGAGAGCTAGAGAGAGAGGGAAAGAGGAGACGAGGGGAGAGGTCGGGGAGGGAGAAGCTCAAATGAATGACAGAGGGTAATCGGGTTTGTGGGAGGGAGGAAAGGAACGGAAGAAAGGAAGGAATGGAGGAAGGGAGGGAGGAAGGAGGGAGGGACGCAGACACATTACGAATGATAGGTATTGTGAGGAGGAAAAGTGAAAAGTGGGTGGGTGATAAGGAAGGAAGAAAGAAAGAAAGAAAGAAAGAAAGAAAGAAAGAAAGAGAAAGAAAGAAAGAAAGAAAGAGAAAGAAAGAAAGAAAGAAAGAAAGAAAGAAAGAAAGAAAGAAAGAAAGAAAGAAAGAAAGAAAGGAAGAAAGGAAGAAAGAGAGGAAGGAAGGAAGGAAAGAAGGATAGGATTCAGTAAAGAGACTTGTCGCTTCACAACCTATATGAAGAAAAAAAAAAATCCATACGCAATATTATTCTATCCATTCCCTTGTTCACCTGTCTATCTGTCTCTTATATTCTATTCTATTCTCTCTCTGCAAAAGGATATTCATCTTAATCCTGCTGCCTCCAAGGTTTTACATAGATTATCAGCATGAAAAAAAACATACCAGGCAGTCAATGCTGAAAGATGCATATTCATTACCATTGACAGGAACAAGTGACGAAGTGTGACGCTCTAGGTTATCAAACGACACTTACATCTATTTTTACTTCACACACACACAAGGAAGAGGCAACACATATATACGTTTTGATTCCAGTAATAACTTCCTAGTAATAGAAGGAGAAGGAGAAGGAGAAGGAAGAGGGGGAGGAAGAGGAATAGGAGGAGGAGGAGGAGGCGAAGGAGGAGGAAGAGAGTTGACAAGGGAGGAACAAAGGAGTCCCGGGCCTCACTTACCTAATATTGCAGAGAGTAAAAGTAGCGTAATTGAAGTGACAACGATGCACTTTCTCTTCCCTGCTGCGCGCAAGCAAGCAAGGAAGGAAGGAAGGAAGGACGGAAAAAGCCAGTCAGCCAGCCAGCCAGCCAACCAACCAGCCAACTAACCAGCCAGTCAGCCAGCTAATCAGCCAGCCAGCCAGCCAACCAACCAGCCAACTAACCAGCCAGTCAGCCAGCCAGCCAGCCAGCCAACCAGTCAGTCAGCCAGCCAACCAGCCAACTAATCAGCCAGTCAGCCAGCCAATCAGCCAGCCAATCAGCCATCCAGCCAGCCAGCCAACCAGTCAGCCCGCCAGCCAACCAGTTTTCATCTCAATTAACAATATCCTGCTGCCTTTGATTCTCTCATAATAAACAACGTAATTATGAACTGTTGACACCTTTAAAAATTATGCTTGTAAACATACATGAAAGAGATAGATAGATAGATAGATAGATAGATAGATAGATAGATAGATAGATAAATAGATAGATCGATAGATAAAGAGAAAAAAAAAATGGTAATCAATGAAGTGCAAGAGGAAACCAAATATGTCTTCTAGCGTAAAAAAAAAAATGAAGAAAAAAAGAAGAAAAAAAGAAAAGAATGCAGGACAAGGATTCTCCCCTCCGTTTTCCTTCTCTCTCTCTCTCCTTCCCCCAAGCACACCTGCACGGCACACCTGAGTGACTGCACCTTTTTCTCTCTCCTCCCCGGGACTCGCTCTGTCCAAGTCACTGAAAGACACCGACGCCCATCCCGCCTACATCACCCCCCCCCCCCCCCGCCGCGCACACCTGGCTTCGATACCTTCCATTTCTGCATCCAACAACAACAACAACAACAACAACAACAACAACAACAACAACAACAACAACAACAACAATTAGATCAGGAAAGTGTAAAGAATGCATTGTGGGAGAAGCTCGATTATTTATTTTTTTAATTATTTTTTTTATTAATTTTTTTTTTCTTAACAATGTGAAGAACAGGAGTTTCAGGTTATCTATTATCAACATTCTTATTACTTGTTCTTGTCTCTCCGTATATATATATATATATATATATATATATATATATATATATATATATATATATATATATATATATATATATTAATAAAAAATAAACAAACCTGGTCAATTAGGGTTATACGTCTAAGATATTGTAAGGGAAATACTACCTTAACCCCACCGGATGTATGTAAACAGCAAACAAACAAACAAACAAACAAACAACGACTTTTGAATAGTGTAATAAACAAATTCTTCATTGATATTATTCAGTGCAATTTATACATAAAGTGGAGGAATAAGTTATGGTCGTGACTTTCTTTCATTTATATTTTTCCAACCTGTAACCTAGCAGCAAGAACTTCAATAAAGAAAAAATATACATACATACATACATATACAATAAAATAAACTGAATACAAAAAAGAATGAAAAAAATACGTATAAAAAAAAATCCACAGCCTTGATATTCATTCGATGTTCACCCTTCCAATTATGTCTCACCCACACTTCTTCCCTCACACGCATCTTCCTCCAGCCTGTTATTGCATCTCACTGTCATCCTTTACTTGGAGGGACGCGTCAGATCACCAAACAACACACACATACCTTCAAGCAAAGGAGCAGTAACTTACCCATCACTCACCTCCCCTTCACTACTACACTGTGCACTCTGGCCTTCCCTTCCTCCTATGTTAACCTTTATATACGAAGATCAGGTGTTGAAAAAGGTTGTTAGTGACTGTCTACTAGCTTCTTCAAATTGCCAATTAGATGTAGTTGTTGTTATGGTCCAAAAAATCGTTCTGAATGTAAAATTTCTTAATGCGTCTCAGGAATTAAACTCAACCTGCCTCTCTCTTCGGACATACCTGCCTCCCTTCAAGGTCAACCTCATACTTAGAGGATGAGGGAACATTCCTGACATGTATTAATTAAAGCAAGGGCCTTTTAAATAATAAACATATACATATATCTGAAACATGAAACATGAAATAATAGTAATAATAATAATAATAATAATAATAATAATAATAATAATAATAATAATAATAATAATAATAATAATAATAATGAGCTGAGAGTTGCGTGTGGAGGGGAGGAGGAGGAAAAAAAAACCAGTGCAAGGAACGGTAGGAGGGAGAGAGAAAGAGAGACAGCATGGAAGAGATAAAGGGAGGGAGGGAGGATAGCGAGAGGCAGAACGAAAAAGAGATAGAAAAGAGGTGAGAGAGAGAAAGAGAATTTACGAAAAAGAGTGAAGAAGAGGAAGAGGAGGAGGAAGGATGCTTGAGAAGGACAACGAGTTTCGGAAAGAGGCTGAAGGTTAACGATCAAAGGTTAACAAAACTTTCTTTACAGACTCTTCAGCAGTAAAAGAAATGGATACGACGCCAGGGATGTGACGAACGACTGCCTGGATGTGGAAAGAGTCGATCAAACGTAATAAATTCTGATGCAGGACATTAAAAGTTTATACATACATACGTAAATGACATCAAAAATATAAGTCTTAATTCAGTAAAAAAAGATCTCGATTCAGTAAAATAAAAAGGTCTAGACTCAGTATATAAAAAAGGCATCGACTCGATAAAAAAAGGTCTTAATTCAGTATAAAAAAGACCCATTGATCTATTAAGAAAGAAAAAAAAAAATCTAAGAATACTAAATTACTTTCTCTAATTGTGGAAATGAATTATTAACGTATTAATTTTACCAACTCTCTCTAATACCTCACGGAACAAATTCTCAGACATACAAGAAAAAAGAAAAATAATAGAGAAAATTAAAAAAATAGGAAACACAATGTCATGAGAGACAAGATAAGATGAGACAAAAGAGGATCACTGACTTTAGGAGAAATAAAAGCTGAATATATCATTGTGTCTAAGCCATCAGGGGAAGGAAGGAAGGAAGAAAGGAAGGAAGGAAAGAAGAAAGGAAGGAAGGAAGCAAGGAAGGAAAGAAGGAAGGAAGGAAGGACGGAAGGAAGGAAGGAAGGAAGGAAGGAAGGAAGGAAGGAAGGAAGGAAGGAAGGAAGGAAGGAAGGAAAGAAGGAAGGAAGGAAGGAAGGAAGGAAGGAAGACTGTGTGGGATCATGCGTAGGGTGTTTGTGTTAGTGTTAGTGTTAGTGTTAGTGTGTGTGTGTGTGTGTGTGTGTGTGTGTGTGTGTGTGTGTGTGTGTGTGTGTGTGTGTGTGTGTGTGTGTGTGTGTGTGTGTGTGTGTGTGTGTGTATGTGTGTGTGTGTGTGTGTGTGTGTGTGTGTGTGTGTGTGTGTGTGTGTGTGTGTGTGTGTGTGTGTGTGTGTGTGTGTGTATGTGTGTTGTTGGTTTGGGTTCTGGATTCTAGTTCTATGTATGAGACTAGAATCCTCGAGGGTAGAAAAAATACACTAAGAGACAGAAACTTCAGTATGATTGGCTGTGAGGTGATGGTTGTATACAGGTGTAGGTAGCAATAGTCTGCCTGTTACCTGTTGGATTACTTAGTTAATTACTGGACCTTATGGGCAATTATACCGATTACGTTCATTAACGACCCAATTAAATCACGTCTAAACCTATCCAATGCGGAAATTAATTCGATAATGGTTTTAAATAGTTTACCTTTATTTGAATTCACTGGATAAGCAGTGGTTATTAATGCCTAAGGGTCACTATTACCTGCCTCTACCTACAGCTAATTACTATAATACTATAATGAAATGGAGAACTCAAAATAATTAGGCGAGTCGATAGATTCTGAAGGACTATCTGGACAGACAAACAGATGGCAGACTAAACTATCTTTTTTTATTCTTGGTCTATCTATCTATCTATCCTACCTATCCTATCTATCTATCTATCCATCTATCCTATCTATCTATCCATCTATCCTATATATCTATCTTCTATCCTTGTTTATGCTTTGTTCTACCAAATAACTACTACCAAATAAATCTTTTTATGATAAGTTTCAGGTCAATTAGCAGCTCAAATAATGTACCAGTTTTGTTATTATATGTCAGGCTCATCCACGATTCATTTTATTATATATTTTTTTAAATTCAGTATTGGTATAAGTGACGCGGATTATACGATGTTCATTTATTCATGACTTTATTTAAAACAAACAACACAGCACAACACACAAACAACAATAAAAATAGTCCACACACCAAGCCAGATAGAGATAGATAAGTAAATGAAAATGGATATATATAACCACACGAGAGGAAGAAGAAAAAAAAAGCAGTTCATGCATACAAACATTTGATAAACAGTTGTATTAAAATATATAACTCAAACAAACTTAGAAAAAAATGAAACTCAAATTTTAAGCATTCAGTTATATCACCAAGCTATCAATTTTCAAGCCGCACATATAACAAGATGACTGTCACCCTATCCAGGTTAAATTGATGGTGTAAGAAGTTAGTGAGTCCATGTTAACACTATTTTAACGGGTGTGCAATTACCATTCTCAGTATTTACAGTGAAAGTGCGTATCAATCTTATATATTCTAAGCGGCATTAAGAGTGTATTCAAACATACCAAACCTATCGCTTAGCTAGAAAAAATGCTCCACAAAATTCAAATACAAACGTCTATCATATGTTTAATAATTGAGAAAAACGAAAAAGAGAGGAAAAAGCGAGAGAAAAAAAGCGAGAGAAAACCTATAAAGCCACTGATGTAAAAATATGACCCTGACTTCCGAATATATAAATCATGTCTCTCTTTTATACGTCACTCAGAGCGGCGGCGGCGGCTTTGTGTACCTTCAATATATATCACGTCCTCGTTGACCTTACCTTACCTTACCTTATTTTCACACTTAAACACTGGCAAAGGACACGGCTTTACTCATCCCTCACAACTCTTAACTCATACTTTTTACTCATACTTTTCCATACCAAGTGAAAGTTGATGCACAAGAATGACCTGATTTTTTTTTAAATTCTTTTCTTGTAAATCTGATGCAAACTATTTTTTTCTTTCACTATTCCAAAATGAAACGATTTTGATACCTTACTAAATTAAGATGTAGGTGAGGTAACATTGCTAGCGTGTTATCTTATAAGTTAACATTCTATTTGAAGTTATCTTTGTGTGTATAATCCTTTTGTTGTCGTCTGAAACTTCATTACTGTTCAATTTAATCTTCTTTTTCTTCCTCTTCTCTCTCTCTCTTTCGCTAATTATTGCTACCTCGTCACTTTTAGCTATTTCAATGTTATCTTTGTGTCTAAAACTTCACTGCTGCTTCAATCTAATCCTCTTCCTCCTCTTCTCTCTCTCTCTCTCTCTCTCTCTCTCTCTCTCTCTCTCTCTCTCTCTCTCTCTCTCTCTCTCTCTCTCTCTCTCTCTCTCTCTCTCTCTCTCTCTCTCTCTCTCTCTCTTGCGCTAACCATTATTCCCTCTTCACCACTAACTATTTTAATGTCCACGTATACATCCCATTTTTCCTGCCTAACCTTCAAGTCTGTTCCCGCGCAGTCAGGTTGGCGCCAAACAATACTCGTTTACGAAGACCTACAAAGCTTCCCTCGCCTCTCTGCCTCACGCTAAGTTCCAGGAGGGTGATGGTGGTATTATATCAGGCGTTGTGCCCTTCTTTAAATCCTTGGCAGCGTGATTTATGCCTCAACTTGCCCTATATGACCTAAATATTTTCCAACTACTGGTAGAAGCAATCTCAGGGCAAAATATATTCTCAGTCATATTTTCTTGTGCAGGGTTTTTCATTATTTTATTTTTACATTATTTTTTGTTTTCGTGTGTTTGTTTGTGTGTGTGTGGGGGGGGGGAGGGGGAGGGGATGTGTGTGTGTGGAGGGGGGAGGGGTGTCTGTGTGTGTGTGTGTGTGTGTGTGTGTGTGTGTGTGTGTGTGTGTGTGTGTGTGTGTGTGTGTGTGTGTGTGTGTGTGTGTGTGTGTGTGTGCAGTAAAGTTTAGGTAATAACATACTCTTATTGAATCTTATTGCATCGAAACCCAAGACCTGTAACACTTGAACACACACACACACACACACACACACACACACACACACACACACACACACACACACACACACACACACCACACACAAACACACACACACACACACACACACACACACACACACACACACACACACACACACACACACACACACACACACACACACACACACACACATACACACAGGTAACACGAGCCACTTGTGGATATCTTGGAAAACGAATAATATTATTAAACTTTGAATTCATATTACAAAAAAAAACGGAGAAAAATGAAATAAAAAACAAATACACAGACCCAATAATCAATGGGGGGAGAAGGAGGAAGAGAAGGAGGAGTAAGGGAGGCGGTAGGTAGGCAGGTAAGTAGGTAGGTAGGTAAGTATGTAGGTACGTAGGAAGGTAGGTAGGTAGGTAGGTAGGTAGGTAGGTAGATAGGTAGGTAGGTAGGTAGGTAGATAGATAGGTAGGTAGGTAGGTAGGTAGGTAGGTAGGTAGGTAGATAGGTAGGTAGATAGGTAGGTAGGTAGGTAGGTAGGTAGGTAGGTAGGTAGGTAGGTAGGTAAGTAGGTAGGTAGGTAGGTAGGTAGGTAGGTAGGTAGGCAGGTAGGTAGGTAGGTAGGTAGGTAGGTAGGTAAGTAGGTAGGTAGGTAGGTAGGTAGGTAGGTAGGTAGGTAGGTAGGTAGGTAGATAGGTAGGTAGGTAGGTAGGTAAGTAGGTAGATAGGTAAGTATAGGTAGGTAATAACAACAAACTCTTTTCAGCTTGTGTGCCTCACCGCTGCTCTAATATAAGACAAAGGAGCTTTAGCGCTAGACCACTTAACAAAACTCTGCACTAAATGCCTGCAAAGTTTGTATATACTTTGAGGATGTTTGCAGCTTTGGTCTGTGCTGCAATGTTCTTTTTCTTTGTGTGTGTGTGTGGGTGTGTGTGTGGGTGTTGGGAGAAGGAGAAGAGGAGAGTAGAAGAAAAAGGGAAGAGGGTAAGGTACAGGCTTTCAAGATTCTCTCTCTCTTCCCCTTCCTCTTGGTGGTCTAGTAACCTGAAGTTGTAATACGTGTATGTATGTATGTATTTAAGGGTAACATGTTAAAGACTTCAAACCACTTAGACATGAAGAGAAGATGGTTAGTTAGTTCGTTAATTCTTTAATGGGACTCAAATGCAGCTCTTCTTAAATTTTCATACTTATGTCATTGTTACCAAAGCAAACTGAATAAAAAATAAAGGGAAGATTATTAAAAGATACCAATAACAAAGATCCAACGATCATTTAATAACCAAAACTATAAAGCAATATAATAAGAATAAATTTGCATAGGATGATTAATTAAAAAAAAAAAACCTATGACACTAAGAAATAACCAACAGCATCACACGTTCTGTTCAGCAAGAATATTCCTACAACAAACAACGTTGGTCACACTGTCTTGAGAGGTTCAGGTTAAAATATTTCTTCTGCTGCTGCTTCTATTAAGTGACATTTCATTATCTAAACAAATACCTCACTTAATATTGTTTTGCAGCAGTGTGTGTTGAAGTAAGTGTTCTGGATTCCCTGTGGTGTGTAAAATATTCATGTTGAGGTTATGATTGCGTTTGTGGCAGAAATAAATGGAAAGTGTTTAGCTACATATACATTTTTCTTTTCTTCTCTCCTCTACTGATTTTGTTTTGGTAAATGTTGCCACCACTGTCTCTATTCCAGGAGATTAAGTTAGAATTATTAATGATGATGAGAGAGAGAGAGAGAGAGAGAGAGAGAGAGAGAGAGAGAGAGAGAGAGAGAGAGAGAGAGAGAGAGAGAGAGAGAGAGAGAGAGAGAGAGAGAGAGAGAGAGAGAGAGAGTCAGTTAGTCAGTCTCGCCACGCAACTGAAACTTAACTAAACTCGAACAGAAAAAAAGAAAAAAAGAAAAGAGAAAGAGAGAGAGAGGGAGAGAAGAAAAAGACGCCCACACCATACTCTGAATCAAGTTTCCCAGCGTTCTTAACCTTTAAATAGCTTGAGGGGAAGAGGAAAAGGGGAGAAGAGGGAATAGGAAGAGGGAAAAAGAGGAAAGAGGAGGGGAGAAGAGGGAAGAGGAAGAGAGAGAGAAGAGGGAAGAGGAGGGGAGAGAGAAGAGGGAAGATGAGGGGAAAGAGAAGAAGCCGCAGAGACTAGAGAGGGGAAAGAGGAGTGCTGGACAGAGCAGAGGAGGTGGAGTGGCCAGCACCTCCCTCCTTACCCTTCCTCCCCTCCTCCCCTCGCCCCCTCCTCCCCCCTTGTTCTTCCCCTCCTCCACACAAACCCAATCAAGTGTTTGTAATGTTGACGAATTTCGTTCTGTAGTTATGTGTTTCTTTTTTCTTCTTCTTCTTCTTTCTTCTTCTTTCTGTACATTCATCATTCTTTTTTTTTTTTTTTTTTTTTTTCCGATGTAGGTAATAAAGAGGATTGTTATTATTATTATTATCATCATTATCATCATCATCATCATCATCATTATTAGAGGATTAAAACCTTTTCTATTCTCCTTCTTAGCTTATTACTTTTATCTTTTGTCACTATCCATTTTTATCATTATCATTCCGTCTCTAATCTATTTTTTTTTTGGGGTCTAATCTTCGTCTCTTATTCTGATGCTGTTTTTTTTTCTCTCTCTCTCTCTCTCTCTCTCTCTCTCTCTCTCTCTCTCTCTCTCTCTCTCTCTCTCTCTCTCTCTCTCTCTCTCTCTCTCTCTCTCTCTCTCTCTCTCTCTCTCTCTCTCTCTCTCTCTCTCTCTCTCTCTCTCTCTCTCTCTCTCTCTCTCTCTCTCTCTCACTATAACAGTCCATTTATTTATTTACTTATTTATTTATTGCCGCTTCTTGTAGGCATGTCACGCTTTACATATATTCATTTGTTTTTTTTATCATCATGGCAACTAAAAGGCCATCGTCGTAATCTTTATAATGTGGTGTTATTTTCTTGTCTCAATACCACACTTAACATTATCCTTTACACTCCACTCGGGCTAAGGGGGGGGGAGAGAGAGAGAGAGAGATAAAGAGAGAGTTTACTTTATGAAACTATGTAAACCCCTTCTAGAGTTTCAACGGCTGTCAGACGCTGATTATACACACCTGCTTTTGATTTTCAGGTATATTTCATCCCTTGATGGATGGGTGTGGTTTGAAATAACATGAAATAGCATGTTAAATCCTACCAATTTGATTCAGTTATTAGACTTTTTCAATTTGTTTCGTCTTTCTTCCTTTCCTTTTTTTTGTCTGATCCGATGGTGCTCTTCATCTAGTTTTGATCTTGTTTAAAATTTTCAGAAAGTTTCTCTGTGAAAGGTCGCATCATTCTGTCTCAGAATTCTTCATTAGTTTTTTTTTCTTCTATATCTTTTAGTTTGTGTACAAATTTATTGGTTATTGTATCTTCGTTATACATAACTTCTTCATCACATTCCAATCTATATTTTCCAGAATAATTGTATAAGTAGGAAACTTTCTATTTTTTGTATAACTTATTTTTTGTCATGATACAGAAGTGAGTAAATTTAGTGACAAAAATGTGTGTGTGTGTGTGTGTGTGTGTGTGTGTGTGTGTGTGTGTGTGTGTGTGTGTGTGTGTGTGTGTGTGTGTGTGTGTGTGTGTGTGTGTGTGTGTGTGTGTGTGTGTGTGTGTGTGTGTGTGTGTGTGTGTGTGTGTGTGTGTGTGTGTGTGTGTGTGTGTGTGTGTGTGTGTGTGTGTGTGTGTGTGTGTGTGTGTATGACCTATATCTTCCATTACATACACTCACTGGGGGCGGCAAGGGGTGGGGGGAACGGACCAAACTTTCAGGAACGCAGTGAATCATTAATTTCAGACACAAGTGAAAGATTCATACTGAAACCACACGTTAAGAACCTGAAAAAAACATAACGTGAGACTAATAATTAACTCTGATTTATTTACTAAGAAAAGCGGTCTCAGTTTCGTCGTGAATGTGATTATAAACGTACTGCATAACCTTTACAGACATACAACTGCTAATAGGATTCCAACTGAGTAAAATGTGACTCAAGCATACAACTTCTCTATAAGTTGTATGTCCGAGTATACGATTTTTTTTTGTGTATTTCCATTCATTGTAAAGCATCTATATTTAAATTCACATCTACTTAGCCTTAATTCATATGGATAATCATCAAGGTAACAATTTTCATAACTTTCCTAAACAATTTTCATAACTTCCTAACTTCATCGAACAATTTTCATAACTTCATTGAACACATTTTTTTTTTTGAACTTCCTAACTTCATCGAACAATTTTCATAGCTTCCTAACTTCATTGGCAGTGTGAGGACGTGGCACTGCCCTGCCTGACCTGTCCTTTCCTTCACCCTGGATTGTGTTCTCAAGGTTTGTTTGTGTGTAATTCCATCATGGGGTCACAATATACTGCATGGCTTCTATTTTCTATCTATATTGGACATCAACGTAATACCATTTATCTGTGTTGGTGTTATTCCTCCTGAAGGGAAGAAGAGGAGCCTTGGTGTGGCGTAGCGTTACACATCACTCCGCCTTTAGTATAAACATTGACAAGACGTGAAGGATGTGTGTCGTGGTGAGGGCGTGAGTGTTAACACGTTACCGTCCCCTTGACAAAGCCCATCAAAACGACATTGCTGGTTATTTATAAAGAGAATACATCGTTACTTCACTCCACAGTAACATAACCATTTATCTATCAACATATATTTTACTAAAACACAATTACGCATAGTATTTATGTTTGGTTTCATCTCAGAGGACATCGCCGCCTAACAACGTCGCCAGAGATCCCACTGATCCTAGAATATACTTCGGCGTCCAGCAATAAAGTCAGCGAGTCGACACAATAGTCTCAGAGGCAGACTGCGGCGGAGTATTGGGAACAGACGGTGAGGCGAGGCGAGACAGGGCTAGTAGACGGACCGGGTTTGTGCATCTAGCCAGGAAGGGGAAAGATAGGAAGAGCAGGAGATGAAACTTGTCGCAATCATGTGTACCTACAACTTGACTGGCCTCTTTTCGGTCTCGCTAATGTATTGAGATTGGAGAGCACCGTCAGCAGGGAGAATGGGAGGAAAGGGCCTTGCGAACCTTGAGTTATTATTGTCAAGGATGTTTTGGCGTCGATAACCGATTCCAGGAGGGAAGCAGATGTGTGTGTGTGTGTGTGTGTGTGTGTGTGTGTGTGTGTGTGTGTGTGTGTGTGTGTGTGTGTGTGTGTGTGTCTGTGTCTGTGTGTGTGTGTGTGTGTGTGTGTGTGTGTGTGTGTGTGTGTGTGTGTGTGTGTGTGTGTGTGTTGTGTCTAACCTGCTGCCGGTAAACAACATCCATCACCTTGAGATAAAAAAAAAAATCGATTGTATCTAATCTGGACACTAGTTTCTTCGCTATTTAATTAAGAACATCAATGAAAAAAATGTAAGGAAAATATAATGAAAGCAAAAAGAGTATCATGGATTAGGGAGGAGACCAAAGTTGAAGACATCTTGAGCATAATTAGAATAAAAAAAAGAGGACATGGGCAGGACACATCATGCGAGGAAGATATAATTGATGATCTGTTTAGAGTAGCATAAAGGCAACTCAGGGATGGTAAAAGAAGGCAAGACAGACAGAGAACTAGATGGAGAGATGATAGAAACACCCAAAGACTTAAAACTATTGATTGCTCTATGGCGTTTCAAATGGATTTCTTCACACTCAGCCAACCCAGTGAACACAACATCTTCTCACTTCTAAACATATTTTCGTCCCAAAATTTAATTACTACCTCTGCTTTTCAGTAATCTCACCTTTTACATCCTTCCCTTCCCTTCTCTTTCCTCCCCTTCCTTTTCCTGCCCTTCCCTTCCTTTCCCTTCCCTTCCCTACCGTTCCCTATCTCCTAATCCCACCAATTCTCGCTCACTTTCCCGACTTACTTACTCCTACCAATTCACAAATCTTCCTTCCTCTAATGGTATTTCTCTTTCTTCCTCATTGCGTTCATCCCTGCCTTGGAATGCCTAGAGTTTCGCCTCAGTCTGCTCCTACAGCTAACATCCTCATCTTCTTGACCTCATCATCAACTTCATCAGTTCGTATCGATCCCGCCAACTGAGTCTCCCTGGTTCATCCACTCACCTCCCTCACCCATCCTCATTAATCTTCATCCAACATCCCCCTTCCCTGCCAACCTTACTCACTCTCTCTCTCTCTCTCTCTCTCTCTCTCTCTCTCTCTCTCTCTCTCTCTCTCTCTCTCTCTCTCTCTCTCTCTCTCTCTCTCTCTCCTCTCTCTCTCTCCCTCTTTCATCAAGCCTGTTTTTCCTCACTTTCCCTCCCTTCGGTCTTACTTAAATAATCATATATACTGTTTTAGTCTCCAAGAACGCTAGTGTTTTTTTTTGTTCTCTCTCTCTCTCTCTTTCTCTCATACTCTCTCTGTCCTCTCTTTCTCTCTCTCTCTCTCTCTCTCTCTCTCTCTCTCTCTCTCTCTCTCTCTCTCTCTCTCTCTCTCTCTCTCTCTCTCTCTCTCTCTCTCTCTCACGTCAAGAAATCTTAATAATTCCTTGTTGTAATCAGTGTTTCTAAGCCTCTTGTCAGGTTTAGTATTCTGCCTTGTGGATGGATACTCAAGGTACCTGTTGTCTGATTAATTAAGGTACGCTCTTAACACACTCTTCGTAAACACACCACATACCTGCTCTCTCTTTCTCTCTCTCTCTCTCTCTCTCTCTCTCTCTCTCTCTCTCTCTCTCTCTCTCTCTCTCTCTCTCTCTCTCTCTCTCTCTCTCTCTCTCTCTTTCTCTCTCTCTCCACATACACTCTCTCTCACTCTCTCTTAACAGGTGATTTCACACGAGTTCTTATGACACGTTTTTCTCTTTCTTCTTTCTTCACAATTAGGTAGCAGGAAAATTTTTTTTTTACTAAGCTCCACAATAACATCTCTCTCTCTCTCTCTCTCTCTCTCTCTCTCTCTCTCTCTCTCTCTCTCTCTCTCTCTCTCTCTCTCTCTCTCTCTCTCTCTCTCTCTCCTTTGTCCACCTCACATCGGCTTTACTACTAGAGGATAAGAGGGAAGAAAAACAAGCTGTAAATAAGGACAAGGATGAGTCTAGGAGGTAAAAGCCGAGATGCCAGCGTCATTAACTCCTACTAAAGTCGTCCTACACCTGTCACGGCTTTGTGTGTCTGTCACTGCGACGCCTCAAGTCTGCTGGAAGTTTAATTACGTTCATGGGACTATACACAAGAAAAGACATGAGCGAGAGAAAGAGAAAGTGTGTGTGTGTGTGTGTGTGTGTGTGTGTGTGTGTGTGTGTGTGTGTGTGTGTGTGTGTGTGTGTGTGTGTGTGTGTGTGTGTGTGTGTGTGTGTGTGTGTGTGTGTGTGTGTGTGTGTGTGTGTGTGTGTGTGTGTGTGTGTGTGTGTGTGTGTGTGTGTGTGTGTGTATGAGAGTAGCAAGGTGTAGGAGGCTGTTTGTAAGTTAGGCAAAATAGATAAAAATACACTAACTCGAACGGTAAGTGAAGGAATACAGGATGCAAAGTGCGTGTG
>JAXIVD010005840.1:22500-25000 GCA_036785275.1 Cancer borealis
AAAAAAATATTAATAATAAAAAAAAAAACATTCATGGTGGTGGCTTACTAGTAAAACAAGAACCGTGATTACATAGCCTACGTAGATCAATTACTAAAATGAGACAGACTGAGAAACATAAATTAACAACACCTTCTTCCACCCCTAGCGACACCTTCCCTTTAGCAACTCTCCCCAAGCCACCTGTTCATCGATTATGCCCTCTCCTTAATGACGCTCGCCGGTGATATCATGAACCGTGATGAGCCCGCCCGCTCAAGATAGAAGGTATCGTTATAACAGCTTCACACTAGAGGGCGTATAGGTCGTGTGTTACCTGTGGCTTATCTGTGTGGTCTGAAGGGTGTGACGCGGTACACTTCCTCCTCCTCCTCCTCCTCCTCCTCCTCCCTCTCGCCTCCTTCGTCACTTTCTGAAGGGTAATTTATTCTGGTCTTGTTTTAAGGTTACGCTTCTCACTTCATTGTTGTTTCATCACGGTTTTCTGTGTTCAAAAATGTGTTTTGTCAGCAAAGTTTAAGCTGAAACTGGATTGTTTATTTATCAATTTTCTCTCTCTCTCTCTCTCTCTCTCTCTCTCTCTCCTCTCTCTCTCTCTCTCGTCTCTCTTCTCTCTCCTCTCTCTCTCTCTCTCATCTCTCTCTCCTCTTCTCTCTCTCTCTCTCTCTCTCTTCTCTCGTCTCTCTCTCTCTCTCTCTCCTCTCTCGTTGTTGTTTAGTAAAATGTCACTACGTAGATAATATACTACTTATGTTTTATTATCATTATCATCACTTGCATTACTATTATTTATTATTATTATTTTGAAACAACTCAAAAAAAAAAAAATATCGGAGATGTTATTGAAGGATGAAAAACGACAATTATAACTTTTTTTCGTCGACGGAAAAACTTTCAAAATATTCCATGGCAGAGCTGCTGGCTCAAGAATTCCTCAAGTATGCAGCTAACAGAAAGAATACCACAGCAGGACACAGCCAAGCGCTCTCCCTCCTCCACAGCACCACAGAATGAGTGTGCACGTTTGACCCACGCCCACCATCCACGCCCACCTACCGACACCTCGTCACACGCCTCACCCACATTATACTTCAGATAATTCATTGTAGACTTGACTTTAAAGCTTCATCCTCAAACATATATATAGGTACCACTGCTCTCTTTCTCTCACTCTCTATCTATCCATCTAATTATCTCTCTCTCTCTCTCATATGCGCTGGTAGGGAAAAGAAGCAAGTATGAAATCAAGCAATGTTGGGGAAGTGACTGACAGTACCAGTGAGAAGGGAAGGTGGAAAGAATATGAAAGTGGAAGGGCACAGCGAAAGGAAATAATAATCGACAGGGATAAAAGGGGAGGATCGTGAAAAATAAATAAAGTGTTCGTTTTGATTATTGAAAAAAGAGAAAAAGGTCGGTCGTGTCAGGAAAAAAAATAAGAATAGAGAAAAGAAAAAAAAGTCAAAAAGCTATGGTTATATATATATGTATGAAAAAAAAATTGTTGTTGGTATGGCTTTTACATGAAAAAAAAAAACAACTTTCCCATCATTAAACTTCATGAACAACGCGCGCGCGCGCGCACGGCACACACACACACACACACACACACACACACACACACACACACTCACACACACACACACACACACACACACACACACACACACACACACACACACACACACACACACACACACACACACACACACACACACACACACACACACACACACACACACACACACACACACACACACACACACACACACACATATACACACACACACACACACGGGAAAAAACAAACAAAAAAAATACTGTCCTCCTACATACATACATACAATGGGGTCATGTTTAAAGAGGAAAAAAAGAAGTTTCAGAGCAATTACGAGTAAGTACTATAGTATATCAACCGTTAAAAAAAAAAAAAACTATACCTACTACTATATCAACATACCCCAAACACCTTATAAATACACACATACATGCATACATACAGTTATTTACCTTGGTTCGAATCCTGGCCATAGTTTATACACACATAACTGATCCTTCCACCTTAAACAAAAGTAAATATATGTAACTATAAAAGAAAGACGAAAAAATTGGATAAATTGTGGTGAGCCGGATGTCAGAGGCGGCACTGGCACTGGCACTGTGACTCTAAATAAAGGTTCTGTCCACCCCCACCTACACGCTCAAGGCTCGAGAAATATGGAACTGAGCACCACCACCACCACCACAGTTTTGCATACGTCTACTTATATTTTTTCTCCCTTTATACTGGGAAGAAAGGAGGACAAAATATTCTTGCCAGTGCAGAACAAAAGGTGAAAGATAGCAGACAGTATGGCATGGGAATACACTTGTGGATTACACCTACCTGTACCTACACGCCCAACACAATGCAGGTAAAATTCCATATCAGAATTCAGATTGTCAGTATTTCTGGACTTACAAAGAAAAAGTAAATAAAAAAATAAACAAATAATATGAA
>JAXIVD010005841.1:0-20000 GCA_036785275.1 Cancer borealis
GTGTGTGTAATGGGAATAACATGTCTCAAGATAAAGATAAAGACGCGGATGATGTTGTTGTATGGTGTCTAGTGTATGATGTATTGTTTTTTTATGAGTTTATATTGTCTTCTTCTTCTTCTTTTTCTTTTTCTTTATACTCAAATCAAACCCTCTTCCACGTGTCTTCCATTTTCTTCTTTTTGCCTCTCTTCCTCTCCTCCTCCTCCTCCTCCTCCTCTTCCTCCTCCTACTCCTCCTCCTCCTCCTCCTCCTCCTCCTCCTCCTCCTCCTCCTCCTCCTCCTCCTTCTCCTCCTCCTCCTCCTGGTCAAAGAAATGGCAAATGAAATTTAATGTCGATAAATGTAAAGTTTTGCATATCGGTAGCAATAATCAATTCAATAAATATACAATGAATGACTCTGAACTTTCCAAGGTTAACCATGAAAAAGATTTAGGGATAACTATTAGTAACGACCTCAAACCAGATAAACATTGTTCAGACGTTGTAAAAAAAAAGCTAACAAACTGGTCGGTTTCATCGGTAGAACTTTTGATTATAAATCTGAAAAAGTTATCCTTACATTATATAATGCACTCGTACGCCCTCATCTAGAATATTGCATTCAATTTTGGTCACCATACTATAAAAAAGATATTAATAAGCTGGAGAGAATACAAAGAAGAATTACTAAAATGATCCCAAGACTGCGAAACAAGTCTTACGAAGAAGACGTCTAAAGGAGCTGAACTTATTCAGTTTATCCAAACGTAGCGCTACGAGGGGACCTAATTGAGGTTTTTAAAATTTTCCATGGTTTTGATAATATTAACATAAACGATTATGTAACTACCGATCTCACAAGCTCCACCCGTAACAATGGCTTCAAGATCATTGGTAAGCGCTTTAGATCAAATGAAGCGAAGCACTTTTTCTTCAATAGAATCGTAAATGTTTGGAATTCTCTCCCAGCACAAATTGCCAACAGTACTACAATTGAATCATTTAAGAAAAAACTCGATAAGCACTTAGCATCTGTTCACCAAGTCGAATATTTCACTACTGCGTTATTTTTTTTTTTTTTTTTTTTTTTTTTTTTTTTTTTTTTTTTTTTTTAGCATAGATTACTCCTTGTTTTTTATTTATTTCCTATACAAATTCCATGTTAGTTTTTTCATGCTACATGGTATCACTTCCTCTTCCGGCCAGCTTCGGCTGGAGGGAGGGGTGGGTGGGGAGGAGCCTTCCACTTTGCTGTCCTTTTGTCTCTATCACGTAGATATTATAGTAGTAGTAGTATAGCTAAACAGACAGCCTCGTTAGGTCCAGTAGGACTGTTGCTGTCTGTTCTTCCTTTGTACTCCTTTGTACTCCTCCTCCTCCTTCTCCTCCTCCTCTTCTTCCTTCTTTGCTTCATTGCTGTGTCGTGAAACAAATAACACTAGCACTTTTTATTGAGTCCCTCCTTCTTCCTTTACCTCCAGATTCCGTGCACGTCCCACGCCACGCTTGAAACACCTGTACGTACTTACGACCACCAGCAGACGGCCTCGGTAAGTACCTGTACCTGTGCCATACTAACACATCTCTCTAGTAGACAGATTACACTGGTCACTTTATACCCCCCAGGCCAGTCACCACACCAAGTTCCTGTCGCTTAACACATTACTCTCTCTACCTACCTACTTACCTACCTACCTATCCACCTACCTACCTCCCTACCTACCTACTAACGCATCCCAGACTCAAGGACGAGAAGAGCGGTGAGTTAATGTTAGTTTCTCCTCGTTTTCACCTTTTTAGCAGGAGAGAATAATATTTTCCTTTTATGGTGAGGGTCGCAGCTGTTCCTCCTTTTACCGCTGCATGCCTGGGACGCTGTGTGATGCCCAGGGAAGGGAAACCCGGGGATACATGGCACGTCTTTGGTGGGGCTTTTGAAGGTGCACTGAGAAGATTTCCTTTTAGTGCTTCGCTGTCCATATTGACGTTTCGGATCATCGCTTACGGGTCCATTGGGTTCGTATGATACATTTGGATTCCTTGCCAATGGTGGTGACTTAGTGCTTTCCTAGGATGGGTGAGAAGGGAGAGAAATGGGAGGAATACCAGGAGGAGGAGGAAAAATGATGAATCAGAAGTAGGATTTTTAAAGAATTACTGAGAAAAAAAAGAGACAAGAGGTGGAAGCTCAAGAAGAAAGTAGCGGAGCGTCAAGAAAGGCCGAATTATGCTTGTCATTTTCCAGTCATTAGATTTATGTTCGCGGCCGTCGTCTCATCGCAGCACGTGTCGCACATCATGCCGCCGCCGGACACTGTAAGCAAATCACATTCATTTCGCTCGAACATAAAAACCTGAAGTACAGCCTTGCTTACCGAGCGTCCCGAGCGTGGCACTGAAGGCATCAATGGTACATGCATTGCCTAGGGAGTAGAGGGAAAGGAAGGGAAGGGAAGGGAAGGGAAGGGAAGGGAAGGGAAGGGAAGGGAAGGGAAGAAAGGGAAGGGAAGGGAAGGGAAGGGAGGGGAGGTTGAGTAAGAGGAAAATATAGTACAATTAGCGTGAGATGTATAATAATGAGGAAAAGGGTGAGAAATAACAGAAAGGGGAGGAAAGGAAAGAAAATATTGAAGAGAAGACAATAAGAATGAAAAACAAAGCAGAAATAAATATTGGCTTCCCTAATGGAATAGTAATCACACACACACACACACACACACACACACACACACACACACACACACACACACACACACACACACACACACACACACACACACACACACACACACACACACACACACACACACACACACACACACACACACACACACACACACACACACACACACACACACACACACACACACACACACACAGGTGGACCACTAATCTGCTATGCATGTCAGTGTTGCTTGAAAACTATGCTACATAAAGCCAGTCATTACAGTGGCCTGAAAGCCGATTTAATACACTCCTTATTGGTGTTTGAGCCGCAAGAAAAATGGTGCGTCCTTTAATCGTTGCTTGATAATGGTGAGAACGAACTTGATTTTCTTCCTCAAGGTTTTAATGGACACCAAGATTACTTTGAAGTCTTTACAGTTACCTCACATAATAGATTGATTCACCCATTTTTAGATCCTCAACGTGTTTTGCTGTCGCGTTGTAATCATCCTAATCGCCTCAAGTGAAGTCTGGTAAATATCGTTAAAGATCAAACGAGAGAGCATCGTGTTGGTGGGAATGACTGATTGACAGCCAGGGTTAAGGAACACAATGATACACAAGGAAAAAAAGGGAAACAAGGAACTACTTAATAATGAACAAAGTAGCGCTACGTTTAATTATTGAAAAACATAATGTGACGATATTGTGTGTGTGTGTGTGTGTGTGTGTGTGTGTGTGTGTGTGTGTGTGTGTGTGTGTGTGTGTGTGTGTGTGTGTGTGTGTGTGTGTGTGTGTGTGTGTGTTCGTGTGTGTTTGCAAGCCTTCAATTTAGTTTAAGAGACGGTTGGAAAGTGTGTAGCCAGAGAGACATCACATGCATGCAACACACGACCACCGACACAGCCTCGCACTGGTAGGTCGTTGTCGTGATTGCTGTCGTTGTTGTTGCCTGTGTACTACCTTCTGCGGAGTGACGTAGACTATTTCAGATCTCTAGTAACACACACACACACACACACACACACACACACACACACACACACACACACACACACACACACACACACACACACACACACACACACACACACACACATTTACTTGTCCTCTGCTCCTACCGGGTTCTAAGACCAATATTCTTGATTTACATCCCATATTTATTCACTGGATGAACAGCTGCCACAACATGAAGGGAAATAAAAGCAAATTGTTCATAACTGGCAAAAAAAATCGAACCCCGAGCCCTTAGAGTTGCGAGATGAGTACACTAACCACTACACCACTGGCCCGCTTACTAATATTGTTACTACTATTACTATTATTATCTCGATGACTGGTTATGATTATGGTCATATTGTTATTAATGATGCTGTAATCTTATTTATTTGTTACTGGTAAACACACAATGATAAGCACAAAGACCTCAAAGCAAAGCCGTGTATACAAAGAGTAAATATTGCAGTATTATTATTATTATTTTTTTATCATTATTTTTATTATTATTATTATCAAGCAAGCAAGCAAGTTTTGTCAATGATTTCCATAGCCACTCTACTTCCTCAATCTCCTGCTGGCTTGTCTCCTCTTCATGCTTCAGTAACTACAGTGTGTGTGTGTGTGTGTGTGTGTGTGTGTGTGTGTGTGTGTGTGTGTGTGTGTGTGTGTGTGTGTGTGTGTGTGTGTGTGTGTGTGTGTGTGTGTGTGTGTGTGTGTGTGTGTGTGTGTGTGTGTGTGTGTGTGTGTTAGGTGATATATATAACCTGTTTACCAGATAATATTTAATTGTACGTCCTTTTGGCCTTGTGTGTCGGGTTAGTGACTCATGCTGGGAGACTGACCCGCAACCTCAATTAAAACAAATAAATTAACGAGAAAGAAAGAAAAAAAAAAAAAAAGAGAAAAAAGAAAGAGAAAGAGAGAATATATACACCTTAACGTGAGTCATAACTGATCAATTCTCACTCCTTAAAAATAATATATTTGCAAGTGTCTATCCTCGTTGCTGGAAGAAAAGAAAAAACCACATTTGGCAGGTGTTTGCAACTTTCTCTTGTGTGGTGACTAATGAAGCTGCTGTTTGTGAATGTGGTGATGGTGGTGGTGGTGGTGGTGGTGGTGGTGGTGATGGTGGTGGTGGTGGTGGTGGTGGTGGTGGTGGTGGCGGCGGCTCCTCCCATGCCCTCGCGTGTACTGGACTGGAAAGGATGAGTCACACAAGCTGAGGGATGCTGAGAGAGACGCGTTTAGTCGTGAGTGAGAAGATGCTGCGTCACTCTTGCTTCCTTTCCTCCTCCTCCTCCTCCTCCTCCTCCTCCTCCTCCTCCTCTCCTCCTCCTCCTCCTCCTCCTCCTCCTCTCTCCTCCTTGTTATAGTCTTAGCTGCCTTCTCCTCCTTTTCTTTTTCCGTTCTATTCCTTCCTTCTCTTGTTGCTGCTATTCTTGGATTTCCTCTTTATTCTCCTCCTCCTCCTCTCCTCTCCTCCTCCTCCTCCTCCTCCTCCTCCTCCTCCTCCTCCTCCTCCCTCCTCCTCCTCCTCCTCCTCTTTAAACAGGTTAGTTTGGACCAGATTATATGTTGTCATTTAAACAATCTATATAATCTAGTGTGAAATTATCATCATCATCATCATCCTCATCATCATCATCATTTATCATCATCATCATCCTCATTTATCATCATCATCATCATCATCCTCCTCCTTACCATCATCATCATCATCATCATTATCACTCATCTTCCTTGCAGTGTTGCAGGTTTCCTTCCTCT
The DNA here is from genome assembly GCA_036785275.1 of Cancer borealis. Lineage (NCBI taxonomy): Eukaryota > Metazoa > Arthropoda > Malacostraca > Decapoda > Cancridae > Cancer > Cancer borealis. The sequence continues at coordinate 5,421 of JAXIVD010005841.1, forward strand.
TTACTCACATCTTTTTTTTTTCTCCCTTGAAGCATTCTTTACTCTTTTATTCATGTCGTGACTTAGTTATCTTACGTATGTACTCATTTGCAACATTTTCTTCCTGTATTCATGCATACCAAGGGTCCTTCCCCTCACCTGAAGCACCTCTGAGTAATAAAATCAGTGAAGCTCGTAATAGTTTTGTTCCCGCTCCCTCTGTATAGCGTGGAAAGTCTAGGAGAGTCACGGTTACGTCTCCCACCACAGCGACGACCTCTGATAAACGTGTTGAAGGTCGCCTGGGGAATGGGAACGTGATGCTGTGTGATGCTGGAAATACCTCAGTTTGTCCCCTCTCAGTACTTAAGGCTGGTTTTGAAGGGCGGTGTGTGTGTGTGTGTGTGTGTGTGTGTGTGTGTGTGTGTGTGTGTGTGTGTGTGTGTGTGTGTGTGTGTATGTGTGTATGTGTGTGTGTGTGTCTAAAGCTAACATAAAAGCAACACTTGAAAATAATTATAAAAGTTTCTCCATTAATCGGTAATTTTCTACAGCCTAAGGTTAGTGAATGGAAATGGTAAAGTTTTTTTTCTTCACCTTTTTTTATGACTTCCACATTGGATGGGATGGGGCTGGTTTTGTATACCGGTCCACGCAGGTTGCTGTCGGCACAAGACTTATACGATACCCAAGTGTGTGGTGGCTTGGGAGACGGGCAGCCAGTAATAGGAAGTTGTAGTGGTGAACGCGCTGTACATAACTTCTCCCAAAACTGATGGATGTAGTTTGTGTGGAGAAAGGAGACGTAGTAGGGAATTCTCGAGTGTTGATGACCTCTTCGTAGTCCCAAGTTTGGCCGAATATAAGACCTTTTTTGCGTCCTCTGCAGATGTGGTGATGTAATGTTCTTCAGCTCGGGTAGAGAATGTTAAGGGATTGCAGTGTGAAGTTGTGGTAGTGATGGTGGTGGTGTTGTTCTGTACAAGGTCATGCTAGATGTGTGCGTGTGTGTGTGTGTGTGTGTGTGTGTGTGTGTGTGTGTGTGTGTGTGTGTGTGTGTGTGTGTGTGTGTGTGTGTGTGTGTGTGTGTGTGTGTGTGTTTGTTTGTCTCGCCGGAGATTTCGTCAGCAGTCACAGTTTTATCGCGTTGTGTCCTTATTTATATCAACAATCTTTCTGTTTTATTGCTATTCAAATAAGTTATGAGATTGTTGTGGCGGCAGCGTCGGTGTGACACGCGGCAGCGGGGCGTGACGATAAATGTTCATGTGACTCGTGGCGGCAAGGGACGAATTTTATGACCAGCAATTCGAAGAAGACTGAACCAGTTCAGGCTTCATGGATACACAATTTATTTGATTTTTTTTAAGTTTAGATTGATCTTCATTTACATTTTATGTATTTTCGTAACATTTTGCGGCGTCACCAGTTTGTTCGTGTGTAAGCGGTCCAGTAAGTCCCCGACCCTTGCCCTCCTGACCGCAGTGTGGGCGAGTAATCCCTCCTGCGGCGCCAAAACCAGTGCGGAGAGAGGCTGCCAGATGGAGCTGCCACGCCTGCACCCGCGCCCATTCTAGACAGGCGCGGCAGGCGTGGTGCGGGTGTGCGTCCAGGCTCCAATCCCAGCCTGAGTGTTGGTGCTTTGGGTCGGAGGCAGCCAAGTGTGACCGGATGACCCACGCCTCGCTGATGGCGGCGCGGAGGATAAACATTAATTCATAATATGCAACACTCGCGACAAATTGAGAAATTCTGATTCGAGTTTTGATAGAGTCGATTTCTCTTGATACATCCCACACTCACTCCTTTTTCTCCCTCTCACCCTCCTTTCTTCCTCCTCATCCAACCACATTCACTCACCCAACGCCCCACCCACCCTCCCTCCACCCTCCCTCCACCCTCTGGACGCACCATGAGGGGCAAGAGGAGGACCAGTCTCAGTACTCCTACCTAGCCTCACCTGCCGCTCCCTGGGTCAGTGGCAGGTTAGGTCACACCTTCACTGACTCACCTGCGGCAAATTTATCACCCTCGCCTGGAACACCGCAGGGAAGGACTCAGTCAGCCTCAGGGGAGGACGCGTGGTTAGGTCAAACTGTGTTTTGTCAAAAGAAACGCCGTAATGAAGTGATTGTTTCCCATATGGTCAACCTTTACATAAATATTTAGTGGGTCAGCGACTTGCCGTGGCCTCTCACGTGCTGCCTCACCATCACACTCAATGTTCCCGCAAGGCAGCTGCTCGGGGCCTCTGCAGTGTCTCGATACTCGGGAAAACATGTCGACCTGCGAGGAATGTGTTTTCTGGCTCCAGGAAAGAATTTTTACTTCCAAATTCGTCCGGAAAGTGCCGATAGAGGGCGGGGCAAGTGACAGCTGGTGTTCCAAATCCTGGTGGACGGCCGTGCGCGGCTCACACGCCTCTCCTCGCTCGCTTACCACTGGGATGAAAGTTCTAATGAGATTCTTTCAGTTTTACCTTGAGGTTGATTGTAGGTCGGTATTTCTTTATGATCTGTCATGCTGTGTGGAAGTACTTTATTTGTGTATACATCAAGTATCATTCTCATTTTTACTTACTTTCTCTTTTTTCGTCTCTCTCTCTTTCTCTTTTTTTTTTGCCTACCCATTAACGCTCGCACGTCGAATGATTAATTCCTTATTTTCGTCTGTTGAATTTTCTTGTTTCTTTTTAGAGACACGTATTTTTCCCTTTTCAATTTAGTGAGCAGTTCCTTCTTTCACTATTCATAATGTTGCGTCCATCTTGTCTGTTTCGTTACCTCTTTCCTTACCCTCACCATTCGCACCTCCGTCACGCCCCTCGGCCTCTCTCCACCTCTCTGCTAGCGTCTCTGACCCATCGCCTTAACGGGTCATAATATTTCGGGTCAAGCAAGGTCGTGATGGCTCTCTCACCCCGCCCTGACTCTCCGTGACCGGCTGAGTGCGAAACATGACTCGGTGACCAGCTGGAGGCGAACTACCAGGGGAACAAGGGAAGGCAAGTGTGCTTAATGCGATTTTTTTTCAATGTTCAATTAAGTCTGTGGATGAGTTTTGAGAATGTGTTCGTCGGCCTTTAATTTAATCAGTATTGAAGCATCGACGTTGTTTTCCAAGTGGCCAAATTGTGACCAACACACTAATGACTTGATAACATCGAACAGGACCACCATGACACGTGTCCTAATCAACAGGTGCATTGCCCCCTCCACCTCATCCTCCCCTTCACTTTGACTACTTCATCTTCAAAGACTGCTGCCGGTGACGCCTCGGCGCCGCAGCATAAGGCTTGATGACCTTTTAAAAGCTTTGACCAGTGTCGGACCGGACAGCAACTGTTGAGTTTTCCCAGTGACCCCAGCACCTGTGAGGCAGATTTCTGTTCGCGGGCATGAATAGCTGAGTCTCGACGAATAATGGCTGCCGCACCATACCGAGGGACTTAAATTATAGTCTCCGTTACGGAGCTACAGTACATTAACTTATTTTCTCCGTTTTATTTGATGGTTTTACTCTGCCTCCATCCAGGTAAAAAAAAATAAAATGTTTCCTCCTATGTGGTGGCGAGCGTCGTCGTTTTAATCAGTACCTGGAAATGAGTCACGTCTTTTATGTACATACGGCAGCTGAGTGTTGTTCGTCTTGTCCCCGCCGTGCACCAACCCCTCCGCGCAAACCGTGACTGGTGTTGAGTCAGACTTCACGCGAACATAACATACTAATCCCTATTGATGGTGAAACTTGTTTTTTTTAACATTTGATTATTATTCTTTGGCAATTTATATGTGAATTGTTCCTTTATTCCCGTGTGTGAGCTCAAATACTACACTTTACACACACACACACACACACACACACACACACACACACACACACACACACACACACACACACACACACACACACACACACACACACACACACACACACACACACACACACACACACACACACACACACACACACACACACACACACACACACACACACACACACACACACACACACCTACACCTGCCCAACACATGAACAGGTGCACACATGGGATGCCAGAGACGGAGGCAGCAAACTGGCAAGAAAAGTTAAAATGCCTACATTTTTTTATTCAATTTCTAGTGTATTAATTATATGTAAATGCTTTAAATTAAGGAGAAAAAATTCACTTTGATATCACTCATTAATCTTTCTTGATTTTAAACATTTCATAAGAGCATCCTTAAGCCTATCATTCATCTCCTCATCCTCACCTCATTGCACCTCACACTACCTCATATTCATACTCCTCTCCACCCTTCACCCTCCCTTCAGCTCATCACCTTTCCACCAGCTGGTCATCCTTCCCCCCAAAAAAAACTGCTCCCCTCCACGTACTCGGTATCAAATCACGTACTCTCATATTTATACGTTTTCTGCAAGTTTTAGAATGATAACTGTTCTTTGCTTCCTATCTTTTTCTTTTCTTGTCTGAGTCCAACCAAAAGGCAGGAGGAAGAGAAAGTGAGGCTGTAATTAATTCTATATAAGGACGAGTGGCCACATTACGCACCTAGCGGAACATTCGAAGCTGGAGGCGCTCAGACAAAGGGCGCGGCAGACAGGCAGGGGTGAGGAGGGGCAAGGAGCAGGCGATGGTGGTGTCCTGGCGTGGAGGAAGGAAGGAAGATCTTGTTGGTGTGATTTGGAGGCGGGAGAGTTTATGAGGCGAAGCGAAGGTGTGGGAACAAGGCGTGGTCATGAGAAAGGGGAAGGAAGGTGAGGAGTTATATGAGGTGTGAGGTCACGTGAGGGGGCAAAAAGGACCAAGGTGTGAATGTTAAAGGAAAGAAGGAAGGAGGGAGGGAGGGAGAGAGAGGTGAGAGGGACTGGAATGAGGCTGGAAAGAGGCTGAGTCAGGTTAAAGCCCCATGTGGAGGGAGGGAGTGGAAAAGGGGACACCTCTTGCAAGGCATACTTTGGGTCATTCCGTGAGTGGGCAAGGGCCGTGAGAGGGAAGGGTGAGGAAAGCTGGCACAAGATAGTGAAGGGATCTCACTTGCGGATGAGGTAAGTGAGGACGTGGACAAGAGAGTATATAAGATAATGAAGAGAAGATAATTGACTGAGAGAAATAAAGGGGTACAGAAGGCTAGCTGAAAGGAGTAAGCAAGATGATGTCAATATTAGACTTAGATTAAAGGGCCAAACAATAGAGTGGAAATGAGTAAGGATTATGAAGCAGTATTAAATGTGGATGACGGATGGATGAGTAAAGAAAAGAGCGAGGAAAGCAGAGTATGGGTGACGGGTGAAAGCTGGGTGAAGAGCCAATGGGGGTAGAAAATGTATGTTAAGGATGAAGGTGTAAAATTAGAGAAGGTAAAGAAAACAGAATGTAGGTGTCGGGAAAAGCCCAGAGGAGGAAGTCAAGTGTAAGAAAAGAAAAGGAGGACAAGAGGGAGGTGTTGAGGGGTTAGATAGAAGTGGAGAGAGGAGGGAGGGTAGGAACCTTTGAGTGAAAAAAGGAAGGTTTGGGGGAATATTAGGGTGGAGGAGTCAAGCTGTGGGTGGGGAAGTAAGGAAGGCTGAAGGAGGCTCGGTGGGTGGAAGGTGTGTCCCGTAAGACTAATGAGGTATGGTTGACTTAAGAGACTAATTATGGAGACCAATTTTTTTTCACTCGCTCTCTCTTTTTTCTCTTTTTCTCTCTCTTTCTCTCTCACACACACACACACACACACACACACACACACACACACACACACACACACACACACACACACACACACACACACACACACACACACACACACACACACACACACACACACACACACACACACACACACACACACACACACACACACACTGAATATTATGCTGTCAAGAACCTTTCGCGTGTGGCCTTGAGATTGATCGAGAGCCAGAACCTCATATTTTCCTCTTGTAATGTATTTTCTCAATCGGGGAAAGACGCAGCATCAGGGCAATCCACGAGCCAGACCAAACAGTGCGTCGTGTCCTACAGTCTCCAGCAGGCATACTTACAGAGCTGCCGCGGGTTACACTACATAACTGATGAGATGATAATAGTAATAACACCCTTAGCATTGTGTGTGTGTGTGTGTGTGTGTGTGTGTGTGTGTGTGTGTGTGTGTGTGTGTGTGTGTGTGTGTGTGTGTGTGTGTGTGTGTGTGTGTGTGTGTGTGTGTGTGTGTGTGTGTGTGTGTGTGTGTGTGTATAGGTGGGTACGTGGCCCGTTATCTCCCCACACCTACTCTTTCTTTTCCGGCTCTTAAGTAAGCACTCCGCCTGACACGTTCATTTTCTCACTCCCAGACCTTTTTTCTCCTTGCCCTGAACTTTTTCTCCTCGCCTAAGACCGCGTCAAGCCCTCCTCACCCCGCGTTGACCCCTTCCCATTCACAGCCTTCTCGTATTTCCATGTACTGTTACCGCCTACTACAACCACTACCACCACAGCTGCTACCACTATTACTACCATCACTACTACTACTATTATTATTACTATTACTACTACTACTACTACTACTACTACTTGCATTGGATCCCTCAGTTCGCTCCAGCCTCCGATTTCGCCTTGCCTCTCACCTGTGTCTCACCTCTGCGTTGGGGGTCGAGGTGGTGACGCATCGAATATATAAGATCAATGATGTGGCTACCTGGTGTGAGAGAGAAAGAGAGAGAGAGAGAGAGAGAGAGAGAGAGAGAGAGAGAGAGAGAGAGAGAGAGAGAGAGAGAGAGAGAGAGAGAGAGAGAGAGAGAGAGAGAGAGAGAGAGAGAGAGTGTTGCAGTGTGCGGAGGCCAGAAATTTAAAGTGTTAGTGAATGCGTGGCTCAGTGAAGTGCGTGGTGATACACTAGTAAGTTAAAAAGTGAAGTGAACAATTAATATAAACGGATATGACACAGACAAACTATATACGTTATTGTGTAATATTATGTATATCATGTATTATTATGTATTATTATGTGTCGGTATCTCTATGATTCACTTCTTGGGTTGGGCTTTCAGATAGGTGACGTCTAAGGATGGCACCTTTAGCTCACAAAAATGCCCCATGTAATACTTTCAGTATAAATTAAAAAAAAAAGAAGAGAGAGAGAGAGAGAGAGAGAGAGAGAGAGAGAGAGAGAGAGAGAGAGAGAGAGAGAGAGAGAGAGAGAAGAGAGAGAGAGAGAGAGAGAGAGAGAGAAGAGAGAGAGAGAGAGAGAGAGAGAGAGAGAGAGAGAGAGAGAGAGAATTAATTATAGTCGGGTATTTTCACAGGTAGAAATGAAAAAATGCTGTAAAAAAAAAAGTAACATGATAAACTACATGCGCACGCCCATCCTTGCTCTCACCTCACCCGCCCACACACCTTGACCCCGCCCACCCACCCGCCCACCCGCCTCACCCCTCTCGCTCCGACCACCCACCTGCATATAGTCAAACATGACCACCTTTCTACACGTCTTCACCCCTTTCACACGCCCCCACCCCACACACACACACACACACACACACACACACAACACGCACACACACACACACACACACACACACACACACACACACACACACACACGCACACACACGCACACGCACACGCTCCTTTACCCTGCACTTGCCACAATATTGACTGAACCTCACTGTCACGCGCTGCCAAGAGTGGGCTGGAAGGAGCCACTCATTCCTCTCACCTCCTTCTCCTTCCTTCCCCTCTCCTTCCTTCCCCTCTCCATCCCCATCCCTCTCACTCACTCCTCTCACCTCCCACTCACTTCTCTTCTCTTACTTCCCTCCTGCTCTCCCTCTCCTCCATTTTCTTTCACATGTCACTTCTTTATTTCCTCCCTTTCCTTTTTCTCCCTCTCATTCTTCTTATCTCCCTCCTATTTTTCCTCTCCCTCCCTCTCACTAACCCTCTCTTTTCCTCTTTCTCACATGTTACCTATTCCCTTCCTTTATCTCCTCTTATTTCTCTCTTCCTCCTTTACTCTCATCTCATCTCCTTCTCTCCCTCACCACACCTCTCATCTCCTCTCCTCTATCTCTCTTCTTTCTAAGTTGTTTATTTCCCTCCTCCCTTAATCTCTTTCCTTCCTTCCTTCCTTCCATGTTTCTCTCCATACCTCCCCTCCTTCCAATCTTCTCTCCCTCCTTCCTTCCCTCCATCCGTCCCTTGGTCTTCTCAATCTTAACCACATTCCTCTCCAACCCCCTTTTAACTCCCTCTTTCGCTTCGACCTCCCTCCCTCCTCTTTCTTTCTCTTTGCTTTTCTTTCTCCTCTCTTCATTTCTCTACGTACTCCCTCCTCCCTCCATTTTTTTTGTCCTCCCTTTCGTATATATTTTTTTACTCTTGGTTATGATGAATGATTACGTGTTTTCCTGCGTCATAAATACTACACAGGAATCACAGGTAAAGACAGGTGAGACGCCGCCCTTGGAAATTTTTTTATTTTATTATTTCACTGTTAGATGTACACTCTTTTTTTTTTGCCTCTTATACCATTATTGTATTTTATCTTTTCATCCTATTAATTAACATCACTTTCTTTTATTTTTCTTTTTTTTTTTGGGGGGGGGGAATGGGAGCTAGACTCATTTGCGTTTCTCTTCCCCTAACGGTGCATCGGGATATAGGAAGAGAAGAGAAAGAGAAGATATTAGTTGCTATCATTTATTCGTTCTTATTAATATTCTTGGAGTGTATGTATACGGACATGATCAAAGGGTTAGTTAGTGTCTAGTCCGGTAAGGAAATCATTGGAAGGCAGAAGGTTGTAATTATTGGTTAGCAAAACTCGGCCTTTGAAGTATTGTAGTAATGTCAGCGGCGCCTTGGTAATAGTAGTGCCCTGTCTCTTCGCAGCAGGGAGGACAAACAGCATCAGACCTTCCACGTATTTTCATAACCTTTCTCTCTAAATATTCATCCAAGCAGTCGACAAGTGTAATTGCTTTTTTTCTCTCTCTCTCCCTCCCTCTCTCCCTCCCTTCCTTTCTTCTTTCACTTCGTCAGCTTCACCCTCAAGTATTTCGATGTGAGAGCAAGGGAATCAAGGGAATATTAGCTGTTGTTCTTAATTCATGGATGACTCAGAATATTGTGGTAAAGTTTTATTCCATTGAGCAAAAGAAATAATAACTCGAGTTTGTAAATGTTTGTGATTATTTGACGAAGTGTTTCTGTAATCATCCATGACCTGTATGTGTGTGTGTATCTATGTGCGTGAACGGTCTCGTGTACACGCATACATACTCCTTGCAATACGTACATGAATAAAGTTGTGAGGAAGGAAGGAAGAGAAGGAAGACACAGATGATAGAAGAGAATCAGAACAAATATGACTGGTCGTGTCAGATCTAATATTCCTTAGACGTATTTATGAGGTGTAAAGAAAAACAAATAGTTGACACGAGCAGTACTGTTTGTGTGCGTGCATGATAGACAGACACTGGATAGATAAGAAGTCAAGGCGGTGAAGAATGAAGAACACAAAAATATATATATATAAATGAAAAGCGGAGCAAAATGGCGAGGCGAGGCACGAGTTGACTTTGGAATTGGATTATCTCCCAACACGACGCTCAAGATAGATGAGTAGGCGACGGAAAAAGAAAATATCGATTCTCGGTTAAGGGAAAAGGTTGGAGCCGTGGATGGTGGTGGTGGTGGTGGTGGTGGTGGTGGTGGTGGTGGTGGTGGTGGTGGTGGTGGTGGTGGTGGTGGTGGTGGTGGTGGTGGTGGTAGTCCTTCCCTTGTGATCTGAAGCAGCGATGGAACGTAAGAAAAGAGGATGGAATATAGACAACGTGTGGAATGAGTGTAAAGCTAAACTATACATTATTCAGATTAAGAAATATAAGTGTATGTATCCATTTTGAAACCATACACCATAAATATAACACTGGAAAGGGAAACAAAACCTTCCTCATTAAAGACAGATATTTAAAACCACATAATAACGCCATTGTCATAACAAGTAACAGTATCGATAACAACCTTGATTAAGTATTCATAGTTCATATATCACACACTAAAACCAGACGTATATAGACTAAGGAAAAGACGTTTTTAGTGAGTTAGCAGGATATGACCCTCCTTCCTCACCCTGTATGACGTTGAGCAAACAAGGGATCTGGATGGAGTGATAAAAGATAGGAAAAAAAGGAAAAGATAGTATATATGAATAAGTGAGAGTGAGGCAAGAGGATAAGACGTAAACTAATGGCAATGAATATGCGAGAAATCGATCTGTTTTAGTGGTGCAAGAAAAGAACTCATGAACTGCAGAAGTGAGTGTAGGTTTATTTGACGTGCGTGACACCTTAACGCCCACCCTTACCTTGTACGGTTCCCAGGAGGATTCTCACCTGCATATTGATTTTGTGACCTTTCTTCCTCCCTTCCGTCATTCCTTCCTTCCTTCCTTCTTTCTTTCCTTCCTTCCTTCCTTCCTTCCTTCCTTCCTTCCTTCCTTCCATCCTTCCTTCCTTCCTTCCTTCCTTCCTTCCTTCCTTCCTTCCTTCCTTTCTTCCTTCCTTCCTTCCTTCCATCCTTCCTTCCTTCCTTCCAGCTGTAGATTCAGAAAATGTCGCTTTATTTTGTTTATTTAGATGAACTTCGGTTGTTGTTTAGCTATGAATCCACCTGGAAAGAGATCGTTGCATTTCCACATCAAAGAAAAGAATAATTACAATAAAATTATCTTAACAACCTTGTCAAGATGGAGGACAAGGATATAGCATTACAAAAATTGATAGATATATACTTATTTCGATATAAACTCCAAAAATCACGTTATATAGAGTTAGTAAGAGCTGCAAGTTATTACTACTGTTGCCAACTTTAACAATGCAAGTCACCTTTTAGAAAATTATGATGAACTAGACTTTTTTTTTTCATTCTGAAGTGGATCTGAACACCTATGCAACGATACTTTTTTCCCCTCAAGTGTGTGTCTATATAAGGGGAGGATGACCTTAGTGGCAGTCATGGCAGGAGTGAAAATATACATTGCATTTAGATAGAAGGATTTCACCGGATTAATTAAGTCTCTATACCAGATGGCTTAGTGTAGATCTTACCAGTACAAGAGTGGAAGCAGGAAAGCAGTGTCAGTGGTAGTCTTACAAGCATGACCAGGGAAGAATATGCCTCCATGTGTGGGATACTGAATTTTGCTCACTAAACGTCTATCTTCCCAGACCCGTTTCCCCTCCCCACCCACTGCACCTGCCACCAGCTTGCTCCCTCACCCACCTAGCAACCCTCTCCCCCTCGTGCCGCGCTGGGTCACCTTCTGCTACTTGTCCACCTCAACACCGGCTCATCACATCTTTAGAATTATGTAGTCTTTCCATATGAGCTTCCTGGATCAGACCCCTTCCCTCTCTCCCTCCCTCCCTCCCTGTGTTATTGTTTAGTTAGCATTATGGATAACACCTGTCCCTTCTCTCTCTCCCCCTCCTCTCCCCCGCCCCTCAGTAGATGCAGGTTCGCGTAACTGTGAGCTTGTAGGATGCTTCTCGTTTTCTGGTTTTGTTTGCTATGGTTATGACAGTTGTTACATGGCAAGGGTTGGGTCGTGTCTATCAAGTTGATGTGGAGTTAATGTTATGATGAGGTAAAGGAGCGAAGCCGTGTTGATTAAAAATACGAGTGTTTGAAAGTTAAGATAGTTTGTAAAGTTATTATTGATGAAAATACTGAACACAACGAGCTCTGAACAGCCTCGTATATAATAGAAGTCATTGAACAAATAGCGTATTATCTAATCCCATTAACAACACAAGCCGTCATTAATAATTAACACCTTTTACCTTTCATTATTACTACTATCACCACTCTATTATTCCCGGCATGACCGTCGATAACTAGTGTTCTGTGAAAGTGAAAATGAAAACTAACCAGACGAGGCGAAACAAAAACAAAAAGTCAGGTAATGTATCCGCAATGAAGCAAGGTTTTTACAGACTACCATAAAAACAGTGAACGGATTGACTTGACTTGCTCCCTCCGTGAAAAAATAAATTCTGATGTACTAAAACCTTGAAGAAACAGTCGTAACATGAGCAAGAAAATAAATCATTACCCAACACGTCATGTCTGGAGCAGCTGGTGTAGCTTGAAGGCAGATGATAAAAAAACAGGAAAAAAAAGAAAAGAGAGGCAGTGATTTTCTCTTGTCATATTTACTGAGACCTGAGCTGTTTAATGCAACCTGCGAATCATGCCACAGCAAACAATTAACACTATAAGAAAAATTATTTGTAGACCCATCACTTCATCGCTGGGTGCACTAAATACCAGTAAACATGAGTGTGTGTGAAAGTGTTTGTGTTTAGTATGACTTGAAAACTACTCAAAGCAATGGTGCACTCTTGCATCCTCCAGGTAATTAAGTGGCGGTGTAAAGGTGAGGTTGTCCAGGTATCCGTCTTTCATTCCAACTCCCTTCAAAGCAAATCCTGGCGGGAGGTTGTTTGATGGAATGAGTAATGGTAGGCTTGGAGGTAGAAATGTGTATATAGGTGTAGTTCAAGGCAGCGATTGGGTGGTGTGTGTGTGTGTGTGTGTGTGTGTGTGTGTGTGTGTGTGTGTGTGTGTGTGTGTGTGTGTGTGTATGTGTGTGTGTGTGTGTGTGTGTGTGTGTGTGTGTGTGTGTGTGTGTGTGTGTGTGTGTGTGTGTGTGTGTGAATGTGTGAATGTGTGAATGTGAGCGAATATGAATGTATACTAAGAGTGGTGGGAAACTACTACTACTACCACTACTACTACTATTATTATTACTATTATGATTATTACTACTATTATTAGTATTACTACTACTACTATTACTATTATTATTAGAACAGCAACAACTAATGATAATAATAATAATGATAATAATAATAATAATAATAATAATACTTCTACTACTACTACTACTACTACTACTACTACTACTACTACTACTACTACTACTACTACTACTACTACTACTACTACTACTACCCACCAAGTTCATGCTCCTCCTCCCTTACACTCTGGTCGGTAAATATCAGCGTAAAGAAGGCCGGAGACAATAACCTTTCACAACCAGGATGTCACACTCGACTCTGCATCTGAGAAAAAGGTGTTTTTACTCTCCGCTGCGCAGTGGTAAAGATGAAGATAAGCGCTGTGGCATGGAACAGTGTGATTAATTATTGCAATCATCCTCGCTTGTGGTGTATCGTTTTGAGGCAAGAATCCCTTAATGACGACAGGTTTGGTTGGGTGTAAAGTTTTCAGCTATCAGCGTGTCCGTGTGTCTGTGAAGGAGGTGCAGGGAAGCAGGTGGTGGTGGTGGTGATGGTGGTGGTGGTGGTGGTGGTGGTGGTGGTGGTGGTGGTGATGGTGGGTCTTTGGTGAGAAGATGTGTTGTGTGCTGCACGCCACTCTGACAACACGCTCTTACAGGCAGTGGTAGTCAGCCGTGTCTACCCGTGACTATATTCCTGAACACCAGACAGCCAGATGGTCGTGTGGAAGCCGCTGTTACCAGACCTTTTACTACTTCACGTTATTAGATATGCCATATATGAACTGACCAGCCTCGTGGTATCAGCGGAGGTAATACTCGAGATGAATCTTGTCTTGTGTTTTGATCTTATCGACGTGATTGGAGTTATAAGAAATATTCAGACTTATTCCATTTTGTTCTGCTCTGCTCTCCTCTTCTCCTCTCCTTCCCGGAATCTTCTTAGTGGAAGGGTGAACGGTGCGCTTGGAACCTCATTGTGGGACAGACTTTGTTTTTTGAATGTGATGGAGAGACTTGGGGTGTTGCTATATTCCGTTTTCTTTGCGTGGGGATTCGTATGGGATTATTTTTGTGTTCTTTTATGTTTAGTAGATTTCCGTTGATTATATGATGCGTATATTTGTAAGTGTCATTTTTATTCGTCTGTGTTTGTGTTTGTATTTTTTCCTCTCTCTCTCTTACTTGCTCACTCCTGAAACACACACACACACACACACACACACACACACACACACACACACACACACACACACACACACACACACACACACACACACACACACACACACACACACACACACACACACACACACACACACACACACACACACACACACACACACACACACACACACACACACACACACACACACACACACACACACACACACACACACACACACACACACACACACACACACACACACACACACACACACACACACACACACACACACACACACACACACACACACACACACACACACACACACACACACACACACACACACACACACACACACACACACACACACACACACACACACACACACACACACACACACACACACACACACACACACACACACACACACACACACACACACACACACACACACACACACACACACACACACACACACACACACACACACACACACACACACACACACACACACACACACACACACACACACACACACACACACACACACACACACACACACACACACACACACACACACACACACACACACACACACACACACACACACACACACACACACACACACACACACACACACACACACACACACACATA
>JAXIVD010005842.1:5000-12500 GCA_036785275.1 Cancer borealis
CATCGTCATTGCACACAGGGTGATTAACGGAGTCATCCCAGTCACGCTCAACATGTCGCTGAAAAATTGCGAATTTGTACGGATGATGATAATCTGGTAATTAAGTGTTCTTTACATAAAACCAAGGTTTGACAAGTGTATTCTATTCTATTCACACACACACACACACACACACACACACACACACACACACACACACACAAACACACACACACAAACACTCACATATAAATATATAATCAACTCTCCTCCTCTAACTGACTGTCTTGACTCTTTAAGTCACCGCCGTAATGTTGCATCTTTATTTATCTTCTACCGCTATTGTCATGCTGACTGCTCTTCTGAACTTGCTAACTGCATGCCTCCCCCCCCCCCCTCCCCCCCCCCCCCCGCGGTCTCGCTGCACAAGACTTTCTACTTCTCATCCTTATTCTGTCCATCTACCAAATGCAAAAGTTAACCAGTATCTTCACCCTTTCATCCCTTACACTGGTAAACTCTGGAACTCTCTTCCTTTGTCTGTTTTTCCACCTGCCTATGACTTAAACTCTTTCACAAGAGGAGTGTCAAGACACCTCTCATACTAAATTGAACTGCCCCCCATGTCTATATCTCTCCTACTGTCTTCTTTACAGGGTCTGGCGACAAGCGGGATTTTTTTTTATACTTAATTTATTTATCCCTTAGCCGGAACCCTTTTAATGTAAAAAAAAAATATATATATATATATATATATATATATATATATATATATATATATATATATATATGTATATATATATATATATATATATATATATATATATATATATATATATATATATATATATATTCATATATATTCATATATATATATATATATATATATATATATATATATATATATATATATATATATATATATATATATTTATTTATATATATATATATATATATATATATATATATATATATACATATATATATATATATATATATATATATATATATATATATATATATATATATATATATATATATATATATATTGTTGCAAGCCCACCCGCGAGAGTTAAGTCTTATAGAGACGAGACCACCGGGCGTGTGAGAAATGTCGCTCTTTGAGTTAGAGGAACCACGTGGTGGGAAAGAGGCTCGCGGAAGTCATGGGAGTGCTACGTGACGAGAGAAGGCGTGGGGGAAAGGATGGGGGGGGGCTGCGAGGTGCCGGAGGTACGATGTTAGAAGTATTCCGCGTCCTGTATTAAACCTTATTTTAAATTGGTTCTGTTCTTTCTTTAATTTTGCACGTCTTTCCCTCTTTCCTCTTTGTATTACAAGGTGGCCTGCCTTGTAGTCCATTTTTTCCTGCAGCCCCTCGTATGTATATTATTGTTCCAGGTTGGCTCTGTGAGCGGCAGTGAATTTATGAAGAAAATTGCTTTCTTAGCAAGAGTAAGGAGCGGCAGCGCGGTGCTGGGATATTGGCCGCCCTGATTGTACGAGTTGACAACCCTCTGTGAGGGAGAGCGATGAAGGGTGTTTTGTGTGTAGTGAGTCAGTTACCCGCGTACAGCTATTGTGATAACACTCTCGCGCTCTGAATTCCCAGATTGGCACTATTACGTCTGTAACCTTCTCATACTTAAGAGACTGGGTTTAAGACTGGCCTGTATAGTTAAGAGGTATATTTGTTTAGCTGGCAGTAAGGCCCTGCCAAGTGAACAGGTTACTGTGCCAGCGCGGTGAGAGAGTGTTGGCTGTATCATATACACCTCGCGGGGTGACTCCACCTAAGGTTTCAGTTCCAGGGAGTCCTTGCAAGAAGGATCTGGATACTGTCAGGGTTTGAGTCTTGGGAAGTGGTTTCAGCGTTGTCTTCGTTTTGTTTTAGAGCCCATCAACTGGGGCCTCTTATTTGAAATCACTAGGCGGAGAGGTAACTCACGCCTTAGTGTATTTGTTTTCACGCCTCATATAACGCACTGTAGAGAGTCCTGCAGCAGGGGGCTGATCTACAGGGTGTTAGTGAGTCGAGAGGAGATATTGTTCAGCCAGGAGTGGGTGGAAAGACACATTGTGGGCGGTATCCTGGTGGGGCAATAGCTCCTTGCCTGTGCACTGTAATCTATTGCTCACTGTAATCCTCTTTATAATGTAAGGAGAAGAAGATGGTAACTACTGGGAGATTCCTTGTCCTTTGGAGGGTAAAAAGGGCTGGCGACCTCTGTACGTTTCGGGTTGTAGATGCTGTGTTTGGCTAAAGGGTGCAGAGGTTTATTGACCCTGTACACCCGTTTCTAGCCTTTTTGTCTAGCCACCGGCGAGTGGCCCTCGGATTGACTGGTCCTGAGTGATAGTCGGTTTTCCTTGTCCTTTGGTGGGTTAAAAGGACGTTTAAGTATCAGCACTACAGTTCGTACACGCCCTTAGCGTCTGTGGCTGGGTGGTGCAGAAGCAGACACCCGGCATTGGGGCATAAAAACCGTGCCCTGCGGTGTGACCGTAACAATATATACATATATATATATATATATATATATATATATATATATATATATATATATATATATATATATATATATATATATACGTATATATATATATATATATATATATATATATATATATATATATATATATATATATATATATATATATATATATACATATATATATGTTTTTTTTCTATATCATTAAACGTTGGCGCCAGTAGGCTAATGGAGCTACAGATGGACTTGTCTCACCTGTTATTTGGCATAGGTTTTATAACTTTTATATTGAATGTTTAAGTTCTCTCTTGAATATGTTGAGAACGTGTGAGGCTTATTACTGCTACAGCCTCAGAAGCATATTAACGTTGTAAGTCCCGTCTGACGACAATATGGCAGCAATTTAGATAGTCTTTGGCCACTCATCGGATATCGGGAATTCGAACCTGGGAAGCTAGGCTCCCATGCCCGAACGCTGCCCATTAAACCACTGTCTACCTCATATGTGTGTATATATATATATATATATATATATATATATATATATATATATATATATATATATATATATATATATATATATATATATACATATATATATATATATATATATATATATATATATATATATATATATATATATATATATATATATATTTTTTTTTTTTTTTTTTTTTTTTTTTTTTTATTAGTTCAAGTAATACCCGACGTTGCCCGGGTTAATTGACAATTGGGACAATAACAGAATAATGTAGTTGTACAATTTATAATCAAAATAGACAAATAAAGGAGATTACCAGGCAATGTAACAATAACAAAAATCTGTCGATTCTCACAATACCTATAAGTACACAATGTTCTTGGTTTTCCAATCAGGTACATCTGCAAATGCATTTCTTTTGCTTTCCAATCGCGAACAGATAAAATAGAATTGACAATGAGAGAATATAGAATTTTCGAACTGTAAGCCTGCTCTGGCCACATATTACATTCCTACGATCACGGAGATAACTTAAAACATAATATTAGCTTAACCAAAAACTGTTATCCCTGTAGCAGCTCTTCATCTATATTACTATACAGTATATACATGCATAAAAAACATTCCAAAATTTAATTTGAATTTCGTAAATAATTCGGTCATTGGATACTTAAACCCAAACATTTTATTCATAAATGCTCACATTATCTAAAAGGTAAACAGCTTTATGATAAAATAGTATTGATACCACTGTTTATATTACAAATTACATGCACACCTTACAGTTCAGTGATATATATTCTATAAAAATGTTTAATAAAAGTTACAATACAAACATTTCTGTCAACATTTGATACCATCATTTACTATGATACTAGGAATAAATATTTTGTATGAAAGTAGTTTGGCAAGCACTGACAGCATTATGCCCATTATAGTTTGATTATTCGTTACCTTGAACTCTGTGTACCATATACTGCTTGTGCACGGTATTGATTAACGAAAATCAATCTCTAAAAACAGGTAAAAAGAAGTAAACGAAAAATTTTCATTGTACAGCCTATCATGTAATTCATGATATATATATATATATATATATATATATATATATATATATATATATATATATATATATATATATATATATGTATATATACATATATATATATATATATATATATATATATATATATATATATATATATATATATATATATATATATATATATATATATTTTTTTTTTTTTTTTTTTTTTTTTTTTTTTTTTACATTAAAAGGGTACCGGCTAAGAGGAAAAAATTAGGTATATAAAAAAAAATTCCGCTTGTTCCCCTGTAAACAAGACAGTAGGAGAAATATAGACATGGGGGAAGTTCAATTTACTATGAGAGGTGTCTTGACACTCCTCTTTTGAAAGAGTTTAAGTCATAGGCAGGTGGAAAAACAAACAAAGGAAGAGAGTTCCAGAGTTTACCAGTGTAAGGAATGAGAGAGAGAAGATACTGGTTAATTCTTGCATTAGGTAGATGGACAGAATAAGGATGAGAAGAAGTAGAAAGTCTTGTGCAGCGAGGCCGCGGGAGGGGGAGAGGCATGCAGTTAGCAAGTTCAGAAAAGCAGTCAGCATTAAAATAGCGGTAAAAGATAGATAAAGATGCAACATTGCGGCGGTGACTTAAAGAGTCAAGACAGTCAGTTAGAGGAGCAGAGTTGATTAGGCGAAAAGCTTTAGACTCCACCCTGTTTAAAAGAGCTGTATGAGTTGAGCCCCCCCAGACATGAGAGCCATACTCCATACATGGGCGGATAAGGCCCCTGTACAGAGCAAGCAGCTGAGAGGGAGAGAAAAATGGACGCAGACGCTATAGGAAACCTAACTTCTTGGAAGCTGATTTAGCAAGAGTAGAGGGGAAGTTGAGTGTCATTGAAGAAGAGGGTATAGTTATCTGAAAGGTTATGTCGAGTAGCTAATTGTAGAAATTGAGTTTTTGAGGCAGTGAACAAAACAAGGTTTGCTCTGCCTCAATCTGAAACTAGTGGAAGATCAGAAGTTAAGCGTCCTATAGCATCTCGCCTTGAGTCATTTAATTTTTGTTGCGTTGGGCGTCTGTTGTACGACATTGAAAAATGCAAGGTGGTGTCATCAGCATAAGAGTGGATAGGGCATTGAGTCAGATTTAGGAGATCATTGATGAATACTAGAAAGAGAGTGGGTGATAGGACAGAACCCTGAGGAACACCACTGTTGATAGTTTTAGGAGAAGAACAGTGACCGTCCACTACAGCAGCAATAGACCGGTCGGAAAGGAAACTGGAGATGAAGGTACAGAGAGAAGGATAGAATCCGTAGGAGGGTAGTTTAGAAATTAAAGATTTATGTCAGACTCTATCGAAGGCTTTCGATATGTCAAGGCCGACAGCAAAAGTTTCACTGAAGTCCCTTAAAGAGGATGACCAAGATTCAGTTAGGGAAGCAAGAAGATCACCAGTAGATCGGCCTTTACGGAAACCATACTGGCAATCAGAGAGAAGGTTGTGAGATGGTAGATGCCTCATTATCTTCTTGTTAAGGACAGACTCAAAGGCTTTAGAAAGGCAGGAAATCAAAGCTATAGGGCGGTAGTTAGAAGGATTGGAGCGGTCATCTATTTTAGGGACAAGTTGAATGTGAGCAAACTTCCAGCATAATAAATAATTTCAATTTTAGGGATGAAGTAGTCAGAGGGTGGAGGAATAGGAGGAATATGCCCAGTATCATTCAAAGTAGAGTTGGTAGCAAAGGTTTGAGCGAAGAGTTCAGCTTTAGAGAAAGAAGAGACAGCTGTGGGGCCATCTGGTTGAAGTAAAGGAGGGAAAGATGAAGAAGTAAAATTGTTAGAGATATTATTGGCTAGATGCCAGAATTCACGAGAAGCGTTAGAGTTGGAAAGACTTTGACATTTTCTATTATTGAAAGACTTTTTAGTAAGTTGGAGAATAGATTTGGCATGATTACGGGCAGAAATATATAGGGCATGAGTTTCAGCAGATGGATGGCTACGGTACCGTTTGAAAGCCGCCTCTATATCATTGACACCACGACAACAAGCAGAGTTAAACCAGGGCTTTTTAGCTTTAGTATTAGAGAAAGTATGAGGAATGTATAGCTCCATGCCAGAGATAATCACCTCTCGGCGCTCGGCACAAAGAGAAGGATCTCTGACATGGAAGCAATAATCATCCCAAGGAAAATTTGAATAGTACTGCCTCAGGTCCTCCCACTTATTAGAGTTGGAATGCCAGAAGCCCCTCAGCTTAGGTGGGTCCTGAGGCTGCATTGGAGTAATAGGACAGGTAACAGAAATAAAACTGTGATCGGAGGAGCCCAACGGAGAGGAAAGTTTAATAGAGTAAACTGAAGGGTTGGAAGTTAGGAAAAGATCAAGAATGTTGGTAATGTCTCCAAGGCGGTCAGGGATACAGGTAGGGAACTGCGCTAGCTGCTCTAGGTCATGAAGGATAGCAAAGTTGAAGGTTTGTTCACCAGGTTGGTCAGTGAAAGAACATGAAAGCAAAAGCTGGTGGTGAACATTGAAATCCCCTAAAGTGGAGATCTCAGCATAAGGAAAGTAAGATAGAATGTACTCCACTTTGGAAGTCAAATAGTCAAAAGAATTTTACATAGTCAGAGGAATTTGGTGAGAGATATACAGCACAGATGAATTTAGTTAGAGAGTGTCATTGAAGTCTTAGCCAGATGGTAGAAAATTCTGAAGATTCAAGATTGTGGGTACGAGAGCAAGTAATGTCGTTACGCACATATGCGCAACAGCCAGCTTTGGGTTGAAAATGAGGATAGACAAAGTAGGAGGGAACAGAAAAGGGGCTGCTGTCAGTAGTCATAGACAACTGTGTTCCATTTAGGAAGAGAAGATGAGGTTTAGTGGAGGAGAGATGGTATTCCACAGATTAGAAATTAGATCTAAGGCCACGAATGTTGTAGAAATCAAGAGTAAAAGTGTTAGAGGAAATGTCAAGACACCCGAGGTCGTCAGCAGAGGGGCAGTCCGACCTGGGGACATTTGTGGTCCTCTCCCCAGATGGGGACTCCGAGGCTGGGTGTGGTGAAACCAATTTTAAATTTTGATTTGAGGAGAGTGTAAAAGTGTAAGGTGTAGTAATGTTATGTAGGCTGTAGAAAAAGTTGTCTTTAGAGGGCAGGCTGCAGCTGCTCTCTTGTGTAAATGAGACACTAAGGGAACCGGGAAGAGAAGACACGGGGAATCAGTCAGTCTGCAGCACTGCCTGCATCCCCGTAAGTACCTCTCCTGGAGTATTCCACCAGGCGGCAGGTGTCTGCTGCCTACTCCGTGAACCATCGAACCTCACATTAACTAAAAAATAATATATATGATTTGTACCATAGTGATTAGCCATGTTTGGGCGAATTATCAGAGTTATGTACAACTTTTAAGGAAGCTTTTAAGATTCGTGTTTTTAGGTGAACACCACAGTGGATCCCGTAAATCAAATTGATATAAAACGCTGTGCTCTTTTGTACATTTATC
>JAXIVD010005842.1:17500-26893 GCA_036785275.1 Cancer borealis
CACAAAACTAACAGTTTCCGGATATCCAATATCTTAAAAGGGGAATACCTTAATGAGGCCTCTGGGAGCTTCTCTCTGGAGAGTAATTGTTTATCATCTCTGGAGATATTTTTTTAATGGGTTTTTAATTGTCCATCCCAAGCAACCTTTAGGATTTATTTTATATAAAACGCAAGGCCTCCATCTAGAGGAATTTTTATGACATGCGGGTGGTCAGTCCCTTACTTTCGTCTTAATGTTTATTTCAATTACCGCGTGCCAACTCTTCCTCTGAACACCTAGCTTTGTGGAATGCAGGTCTTCCCCTTCTTCCACCCATTTTACATATGATCGTTCCATCTTCCACATATATGGTAACGACAGTTGCTTCACTATTTTCATTAGATTCAATTAGTCTGTTTGAAACATGTTACAGTAATTGAATAAGACAGTTGCCAGCATGCTATTTAAAACTGTTATGTACTTACTTGGCTCGCTAGGCTTGGAGGAGGTTTGAACGGGTGGTCCTCAAGCAACAGTCCCCAACCATAGAATAGAGACGACGAGAAACTAAGGTACCGTCTTCCAGTCATCCAATGCGACGACCTTTCCATTACCCACAGAACTAAACTCCACACCATCACGCACACCACAACTGCACCCCATACCTCGCCTGCCGACACCACGGATTGCAATATAATATGGTAATACAAGGCAATACAATCGGGGAATACAAGGCAATACAACCTGGGATTGCACACGAAAATCTATGATAGACTTCTTTATAAGTAACAACAAAAAATTGTTCAGGGATGTCAAGAGTTTACCGTCGATTTCACTTGACTCTGATCATAGGCTCGTTCTTGCCAAGCTGTTAATGAAAAAACCTCAAGGACAAAGAAAGATACTGAGAGAGAGATTCTGCTTGGAGAGACTCAAGGAACGAGAGACTGCTGAAGAATTCCAGTTGAAAATAAGCAGTTTGAAGCCAGATGAAAATGACATTGTTCAAGATATAGAACAGAGTGGGAAGACTTTAAAAGCAAGGTAATTACTGGTGCCAGAAAAGTAGTACATACAAAGAAAATCGGCGGGGGGAAGAGGAAGAAAACCATATGGTGGAATGATGAGGTAAGGGAAGCTATCAGGAGAAAGAAGACATTATTCAGGAAATGGATGAGAAAAAGGAACGTTATTACTAGAGTAGCATACATTGAGGCAAGAAATGAAGTAGAACATGTAAAAAGAGAAACAAAGAAGCAGGCATGGGAGAAGATCGATGAGTTCAAGAAACTAATATATAGCATCGCCAGAAACTACAGAAAAAGAGAAGAGCCTACTGCAAGAACCATAAAAGATAAAGAAGGAACGTTACTCACTGAACAGGAGGACATAGATGAAAGATGGCGAGAATATTTTTCAGACCTTGGAACAAATGAAGAAATGCAAAATTAGGAGCCTAGTGAGGAAGAAATTATTTATGAAGAGGATGTAGACGAAAATGATATTAGCCATGGAGAAATTAAGCTGGCACTAAAGGAAATTAAAAATGGAAAGAGCCCAGGATGTGACGAAATACCAGCAGAGTTGCTAACTAGAAGTGGCTACACATTGTTTTCACGAGCTTGGACGGAAGGGAGAGTACCCAAGGAATGGGGCAAGGCAATAATATGCCCTATTTATAAAAAGGAAGATAAAAGCGAGTGTAAAAACTATCGAGGAATATCTTTACTTTCCCACATAGGAAAGGTATATGAAAGGAAACTGGAAAAAAGAGTAAGGAGCACAGTTGAGGGGGTATTGGAGGAATGCCAGTGTGGTTTCAGACCGATTAGAGATGTAATGGATCTAATCTTCACAATGAGAATGATAATGAAAAAGTGCTGGGAATGGTGAAAGGATCTTTATATGGAATTTATTGATTTGGAAAAAGCATTTGACACTGTCCCAAGATCTAAACCCTGGGAGGTTCTGAGACCTCATTTATAGAGCATCACCATCACTGATTAGAGCTATAGAAAGCCTTTGAAAAGATTGTTCAAGTGTGATCAGGTCTCAAGGAACTAAAAAATGGTTTAGAGTGAACTCCGGTGTAAAGCAGGGTAGCGTGCTATTGTAAAAAAATGGTGCTTGGGTGTGTAATGCTAGTTGGTCGACTGGGTAGAGAAAACTCATTCCAGTTAAGGTTGCGCGCCCTACGTTCTCAGGAAACTGTATTACAGAGTCTGGTTAGGGCAGAGTCTGCTACAATACTTTCCCCCCTAGTGACGAGGAAAGAGGAAAGAGATCTTCATGTGGTTGCAAGGAGTTCGCATGGGACCAGTTCTCGTGTTGGGCGGAGGCCATGAGGATGCACTTCGGCTGGTGATGACCGTTCGATCATGCCGTTGGTCTGCGGGTGATAGCTGGAAGTCCTGTAGCGGCGGATGCCGAGAAGATGTAGCGATAACCGGCAGGGGGCCGACGAGGTCAAGTGCCGAGTCACCAATGGAGGCTTGACAGGTGCAGGTGTGGGTGTAGGTGTGGGTCCAATCTGAGGTCCTCCCAGATGTGCTGTGAAGCTGAGATGCCAGGGTGAGAGATTGTGAAGCTGACGGAAAGAGACGGTCTGTGTCTGTAGACACATCCGCGTAGAGAGCGACCTTGATGCCTGGGAGTGTGAGATTCTTCATCCTGAGCGCCTGGTTGTGGTGGCGTGATCGAGAGAAGAAGACGACACGGCAGTGGGAGAGGGCGTCTGCTGGAGCGTTGTCTGCACCGTACTGTACTATCCTCGGGCGAGTATAGTAATCCACAGAGCGATGAATAATCCACAGGACGATGAATAATCCACAGGGCGATGAATAATCCACAGGGTGGTGAATGGCGATGGTGGAGTTTATCACTTTAACGCCGCAAGGCGGGTGGGCAGGGCTTGGACATAATGTTGCACTGAGGGCGCAAAGGGATGCGTTGAGGACACATAAGGCCGCTTTGTGGGCGCGCTGAGGGCATTGGGATCGAACAGAATGCGCATGGAGCCGCGCTAAAAACGCAAGAAGATGGCGTCAGAGGGCATAGAGGATACGCATGAGTGCGCATGAGGCCATTGAAGACGCAGGGAAGGCGTCTGAGGGGGCACACAAGTGTTTAGTGTATAGTATTTCTCCTAACCCAAAGATCAGCCTTGCGAACCCCATAATGGAGGCGAGGCTATTTTTCTTGGGAGTGATTGAACGAATGAATCAAGAAGATTCAGGTCCTCACACTGGGAGAACTGTGCTCTCACTTAGCACAGGCTAGAAGCCACTTATTGGATCATAGCATAGTTACATTCTGGGATCACCAATTGAAACCAGGTGCCCAGGGAGTGTTGTAGTGCTGCTGATCGACTGGGTAGAGAAAACTCATTCCAGTTAAGGTTGCGCGCCCTACGTTCTCAGGAAATTGTATTACAGAGTCTGGTTAGGGCAGACTCTGCTACACTATCACCTCTTCTATTTATCATATATACGGATAGATGTATTAAGAGAATACACGTGTGTGAGGATGAGGCATTAGTCCTGACATATGCAAACGACGTTGTAATAATAACAAGAGGAGTTACAATATTACAGTTGGAACTGGAGAACGCAGGTATGTAAATAAATGTAAGAAAGACCGAAGTCATGATGGTGAGTAGGCAAAGAGATGAAATAGAGTTGAGATTTGGTGACGCTGTACTGGACCTTGTAGATCACTATAAATACCTGGGTGTTGTGATCAATGAAAAATGCAATATGGAATTAGCCTGTTCGCAGCTAGGATCGTAGACACCTATCAGCGCTAGAATTTTTAATTTTCTCCGCTTTTCCGGGGCAAAGGGGTGACTTAGTTAATTTAGAAACCGATGTGCAGAAAAAATACGACATGAATTACTGCACATGTGTATTTAAAATTAAAAACATAACTTTAATGTTATTATTCTTACTTACTGGTGCATGATAAGGCTTTGTTAATTGTATTATAAGATAAAGCTACAATTAGGTAATTATTATTTTTTCAGTAAGTATGAGCAGTAAAATTAAAGGATGTTGATTTCGGCTTATACATTTTACCTGAGTGTGTTAAAAAATATTGGAAATCACTGTCACGTCTTATATACGAAGGTGATCAGTGAAGAAAACAAAAACAGCACCGTTGCCAGACGTACGACGTAGTATACTAAGCGCCGTTAGGCAGACTTGTATTTATCACTATGGGGACATTTTACTTCTAATAAACCCTTGCCACAGCATTTGCAGCTGACAATGCCATCAGGAGTTGCTCTGAGTAGCCTGCTAGTGTTTGTTGTGGTTTGCTGCCAGTAGCCGAGGATGTAGTTATCGTACTGGAAAAAATTAAGTCTGCGACACAAAATTTTTTTTTTTATACATTACATGGATTTGCCTATTGTTTGGTACATTCAAATGAAAGTATGTATCGGTATATGCCCATTGAGGTCAGTAGAAAATGACAAATTGCTTGTCTTGATACAAATATAAGCTGTTTTAAGAATATAATCTGAAATTATGAATAGAGGCTCAAACGATGTCATATGCCGTCAGACATCATGAGATTAATTGACTTAAATTTCAGACGCATTGATGTGCAACAATATAGCTGTGTAAGCTTGTAAAACTTGCCCCAAAGAGTATTTATTTTTCGGCAAAAATTACAAAATCTGGCGCTGTCTGGTATCAAGATGCTCACTGCGAACAGGCTAATTAGAAATAAATAACCGAATAGCCACGTTCTCCAAGAATGTAAGGCTAATGTACCCACTATTAAAAGAAAAACACATATCTGCCAGAGTTAAAACAATAATGTACAAAACTATCCTAAAACCATTGTTAGTATATGGTTGTGAGTGTTGGGTACTAATAACAAAACTAAAAAGTAAAGTGCAGGCGGCAGAAATGCAAGTGTTGAGACTAATCAAGGGAGTGACGCGGCGAAACAGACTAAGAAATGATGACATAAGAATAGAGCTAGAAGTGGAACCCATCCTTATATTTATTGAAAGAAATCAGCTAAAATGGTACGACCACGTCATGCGTATAGATGAAAATAGAGCACCAGTGAAGTACTACAAGTGGACTCCAGCCGACAAAAGACTCATAGGAAGACCCCGGAAAAGATGAAAAGACGCAATACGCGAAGCTGTGGGTGCCCGAGGCCAGACACTGGAGTATGTGTGGGAGATGGAATTGTACGCAGACAGACAAGAATGGAGGGCATTCACGAGACACCATGACTGACAGGGGAAATCCTACCTGGTGTATGGTGAGAATGGGTGAGAATGAACAATCAGGGAATGCAATATATAAACAGAGCACGATATTAAAACGTCATAACCAAACCTGCCATTAATGTAAGCTTACCTTCAAGAGGTCTGATCACTGACAAATACTCAGGCAAGGGTTTTGGCTTAGACGACAGAATTACAATAGATTCGTCAATGTATACCCTTGAATAATCCACAACCTCTGCTCTTCCAGACGTCAGTGTTAAGTCCATGGAAAAGTCTGCCAATTCGTGCTGTAGAGTTCCCACAATTCCAGTCCAGTTACCTCCGCTTCCGGGGACTCCCCACTGTTTGTCTGTTGGCTCTCGCACCTCGTACCTAACAAACGCGTGTATGTATGTATTGTATTTTTTTTTAAACTATATTATGTAGCTACTGTTCCACGTGTTATATATATATATATATATATATATATATATATATATATATATATATATATATATATATATATATATATATATATATATTATATATATATATATATATATATATATATATATATATATATATATATATATATATATATTGTTTTATTTGAATATATTTCATAAATCAGCTTTTGTAATATTATACGTGATTCTTCTGGCGATTTGATGGCACTCACGTGAAGTTCATATAGGAAGCAAGGGCAGTGACCATGCGGGTATTAAGTGAGTCCTCGAGGTGAACTGTGCTGCTGCTGCTGCTGGAAGACTCTTGGACGACCTTAAAGCTTATGTAGGGAAAGTATAGCATCAAAACAATGTTCATCTTGCGTCCATTAAATTCCTCAGCTTCATCTGTTCAAAGAGACACAAACACACACACAAACACACACACACACACACACACACACACACACACACACACACACACACACACACACACACACACAACAAAAAACAAAACAAAACATAAATGCAGGAAAAAGTCCATTAAAGAGTCAATATTCTGAAGGTATAACGGGAGAGAGCGAGAGAGAGCAAGAGAGAGAGAGAGAGAGAGAGAGAGAGAGAGAGAGAGAGAGAGAGAGAGAGAGAGAGAGAGAGAGAGAGAGAGAGAGAGTGGCCTACCTTTAAACATTTCCACATCCTCAGGAAATCCGTCATTGAGGTTCCATCGCAGAAGCAGCCGTGCTTTGCTATTCCGTTCCGTACAATAAAGGCCTCTGTGGTACACTTCCATGGCAGGACGCGATGCTACTTGGAATTAAGAAACAAACATTATATAAACACACAAACCCTCGACTTACTCTGAGAACCCTCCTAATAACAAGTGTCTAATAGTACATTGCTAACATTCATGAACCGTAGGTTTTGATAATAATGGGTTTACTTTACTAAGAACAGAAACAATCTTATTGGAGGACAACATAATATATCTTCTTAAAATTTTATTATTTTGATGTTATATAATTCTACTGATTCTCAAATGATCATCCTTGGTATGATAATAAATAGGCTTGTAAGAGTTGAAAAGTATAAAGTTGAAGATATCTGGGAAAGTAAATAAAAATGAACTTCAGAAATGTGTTTACTATTAAGGTTTTCTTTCGTTTTCCGTCCGTTGTATGGTGTCAAAAGGTGATACGTGATGTAGAGGACGTGAAGAGTATTGCGGAGAGCTGAGTGTTGGAAGAGCACGTTCAACTCCTTCCCACCACCAAACACAACCACCCGAGTTTCTGGTTGCAGCCACAAACCTGACCACGACAACAACCTGGAAACGACACACAACCATCTGTGCATTTTAATTATGAAAAGAAAATAATTACAGTGATTATGATGATGATACATTTATAAGATTGCTAGAAGTGGCGAGATTATGAAGACCTCAGAGACGTGGTGTGTGGATTTATTAGTAATAAACAAGTCTGGACAGAGGAGCGACGAATAGTACGACCTTGCCGTTGAGAAGATGGATGCCCACTGAGATGCGGGCGGCGGTCAAGACAGGTCTCGTGGGGTCGTTCGCGTAGTTGCCAGAAATACAATATATGCCAGACGTTGCAATACAAACATTCAGTGTGCACCAATACAGATACGTAGCAACAATAATATATTGGTATACATAAATACCTCAGCTCCCAACACACTCACACACACTCATGTTTGTGATCTAATATAGATTCCTTTTCGGAAATAGTTTTATGCAACAAAATATCAATGTGACTCACTTGTGAGCTGTATTGATGCCACAAGTAGTGTGGTCCAGCAGAAAGGCGCGACACGTGGCTTTACTGGACTCCCAAACCTCACGCCAAAAGAATGGGACTCGATCATTCACCAGGATGTCATTTTCTTCAGGGCTTCCGTAGCGCCGCTTGGAGTCCTCACAAGGCTCCATGTATACAGCCAGCTCACTGACTTCAGATAGCTCCCTAAATAGTAGTGACAGTAGTAGTAATTTTAGCTGTAGCCCGTACTACAAAAGGGTAGAAAGGAAGAACAGACAACACTCCTACTGGACCTAACAAGGATGTCCGTGGGGCTACACTCTACTACTATAGCATTTACATGTTTGAGACAAGAGGACAACACAGTGGAAGGCTCCTTCCATCTCTCCAGCCGAAGCTGGCCGGAAGAAAAAGCAATACCATGTAAGGGAGGGGGTGGCCTAGTAACTAGCGGTCGGGCATGCCAGCTCAGAGTACCGAGTTCGAGTCCTAGTACCCGCTGGCCACTTTTCTTTGGGCTATTATTGAATATCAATATTTGATCATGTTTCATTCACTTAAAGTTTTATAACACCAAAGGGAAAAAAATGTACATGAAAGTGACTTGAATGCTCTTCCTATCCAACAGCCAATCAGCTAGGCTATTACAAAATTCAATTAGGTTCCAGGTGAATGTTTTAGTTGAAGACTGTAGTTGAAACTAGAAACTTCATCAAAATAAAATAAAAAGTAGACGCTTACTTGATAAGAGGTAACACAGCACTTGAAGAACTCGGGGCAGCCAACACCAGGTGACACCCAGCCAGGTAACGCCTAACCACTTGTGTCACACCTTGTACAACGTCCTCCTCCCACACACCGCCTGGACCCACCATCTCTCCTAAGCCCTGTCCTTCCCCCTTCACTTTCATCATCATTGCACACAGGATGATTAACGGAGTCATCCCAGGCATGCCCAATATGTCGCTGAAAAAATGTAAATTTAAACGGATGATGATAATTTGATAACTAAGTGTTCCTTACATAAAACCAAGATTTGACAAGTGTATTTATATGCTATTCACACACACACACACACACACACACACACACACACACACACACACACACACACACACACACACACACACACACACACACATATATACACCACCGGGCTGGACAAGGTCGTGAAGCGGACCTCACCTGACCCACGACATATCACCACACATTACTGTACTTACAACTTGTCTCAATAGTCTCATGTAAAGAAAAACAAGTCTTCCACTTCTCACATTTAGAATTACAATTAAGCAATTTTAAAATGTATATTTTCAGTTTATGACTGTTTTTTCTAATAAACCATTTATTATTATTATTATTATTATTATTAGTATTAGTATTATTATTATTATTATATATATATATATATATATATATATATATATATATATATATATATTTTATATATATATATATATATATATATATATATATATATATATATATATATATATATATATATATATAATATATATATATATATATATATATATATATATATATATATATATATATATATATATATATACATATATATATATATATATATATATATATATACATATATGTATATATATATATATATATATATATATATATATATATATATATATATATATATATATATATATATATATATATATATATATATATATATATATATATATATATATATATATATATATATATATATATATATATATATATATATATATATATATATATATATAAATATATATATATATATATATATATATATATATATATATATATATATATATATATATATATATATATATATATATATATATATATATATATATATATATATATATATATAAATAAATATAATATATATATATATATATATATATATATATATATATATAAATATATATATATATATATATAT
>JAXIVD010005843.1:7500-10000 GCA_036785275.1 Cancer borealis
CATTCCAGGACCACCTGGCATCCCAGGGCCACCTGGCATCCCAGGGCCACCTGGCATTCCAGGGCCACTTGGCATCCCTGGGCCACCTGGCATCCCTGGACCACCTGGCATTCCTGGCATTCCAGGCCCACAAGGAAGACCTGGTCCACCTGGATGGCCAGGACCACCAGGCATACCTGGCCCACCAGACATTCCAGGGCCACCAGGGAGGCCAGGACCACCAGGGTGACCGGGGCCACCAGGGTGACCTGGCCCACCAGGGTGACCTGGCCCACCAGGGTGACCTGGGCCACCAGGGTGACCTGGGACACCAGGATGACCTGGGACACCAGGATGACCTGGAACACCAGGATGGCCTGGCCCACCAGGGAGACCTGGTCCACCAGGAAGGCCTGGGCCACCTGGCATGCCCGGTGCGCTGCCAATGTTAGGTCCTGATGGTCCTGATGGTCCGGTGGCCCCCATGGAGGGACCCGTGGGGGTGGGCATGGTTGGTGTGGGGGCTGAGGACACAGGGGGTGAGGAGCCAGAGGTGCCTGAGGTGAGCTGCTGACTCATCTGGGCCATGGAGGATATGGGGTCAAACACCTTGCCTGGCCCAGACACAGGCAGGCCCCCAGGAGTGCTGGAGTTGGGGTTGAGGGGAAGGTTGGCTGCTGTGGGGTTGTGGAAGTCTCCTGCTATGTCCATGGTTCCCATCTTACCCGGGGACATGGAAAACCCACTACCCATCTTGCCCATCATCTGGCTGTTGTTGGTGTTCCCCGCTGCTGCTATCGTGGGGCCAGGGAAGCGTGTGCCCATGGGAGCCATGTCTGTTGGGGTACTGGCACAGCTACCCTGCAGAGGAGAAGCCCCAGGGAAGCGGGGTACATCGGGCCCACTTGGGGTAGTGGGGCCACTGCACATGCTGGGTGTCTTGGGGGATGGCACTGGAAACCTGCCATCCATGGAGGGTGTTTTGGGTCCCCCCTGGCTGGTGGCAGTGTTGGTAGTGGTGGTGGGAGTGGTGGCGGTGCTGCTGTTGGCAGTGGTGGTTGGGGTGGTGGCGGTGCTATTACTACTATTATTGCTGTTGCTGTTGGTGGGTGTGGTGGTGGTGGAGGGCTGCACGGAACCCTGCGGCGAAGGGCCTGTATACCGCTGCTGCTGCTGCGTCCCTTTGCTCTCCGAGGGTCCCTGTGGGGTGTGGGGAGCTGAAGGCACCGCCATACCCGGTGAGGGCACAGGGAAGCGATCAGGAGTATTAGGGCCGGTAAACCTAGGCTGGGGATCAGAGGAAGGAGTGAGGGGAGTGGTGGGTCCACCCAAGGGTGTTGCTGGCCCAGAGAGGCGACTCCCATCACCCACACTGTCTCCCATCCTGAAAATATCAAAGTACAATGAGTCTTTTGCAATATAGTTGTAAAAAAATTCACATTAGATTGAAATGCAATGAACCTTGCTGTATTCAAATAAAGTATTACTGATCAGACATCACTTTATTTAAAGTGCAAGTAGGCAGTAGTACAGTGGCTAGCATTCAGGCATGTGAACCAAGGGTCCCAGGTTTGAGTCCTGATATCCGTTGGGCACTTTTCTTTGGTATTATCGCCGAGTGGCCAAAGATTAGCTAAATTGCTGCCATACACTGTCCTCAAATGGGATTTGTAATGTTATATGCATTTGAGGCAGTAGCACCAATAGCCTTTCTCGCTCTCAACATCAAAGAGAACGTGACAAAATTGAGGCATCACTATAAAAAATCTAAACCCCAACATTCCCCTTGCCCTTCAACCAACACCCCAACATTCCCCGTTCCCTTCAACCAACACCCCAACATTCCCCGTGCCCTTCAACCAACACCCCAACATTCCCCTTGCCCTTCAACCAACACCCCAACATTCCCCGTGCCCTTCAACCAACACCCCAACATTCCCCGTGCCCTTCAACCAACACACCAACATTCCCCGTGCCCTTCAACCAACACCCCAACATTCCCCGTGCCCTTCAACCAACACCCCAACATTCCCCGTTCCCTTCAACCAACACCCCAACATTCCCCGTGCCCTTCAACCAACACCCCAACATTCCCCGTGCCCTTCAACCAACACCCCAACATTCCCCGTGCCCTTCAACCAACACCCCAACATTCCCCGTGCCCTTCAACCATCACCCCAACATTCCCCGTGCCCTTCAACCAACACCCCAACATTCCCCGTGCCCTTCAACCAACACCCCAACATTCCCCGTGCCCTTCAACCATCACCCCAACATTCCCCGTGCCCTTCAACCAACACCCCAACATTCCCCGTGCCCTTCAACCAACACCCCAACATTCCCCGTGCCCTTCAACCATCACC
This sequence comes from Cancer borealis, assembly GCA_036785275.1. NCBI lineage: Eukaryota > Metazoa > Arthropoda > Malacostraca > Decapoda > Cancridae > Cancer > Cancer borealis. The sequence goes on from JAXIVD010005843.1 coordinate 9,843, forward strand.
CCAACATTCCCCGTGCCCTTCAACCAACACCCCAACATTCCCCGTGCCCTTCAACCAACACCCCAACATTCCCCGTGCCCTTCAACCATCACCCCAACATTCCCCGTGCCCTTCAACCAACACCCCAACATTCCCAGTGCCCTTCAACCATCACCCCA
>JAXIVD010005843.1:12500-22500 GCA_036785275.1 Cancer borealis
TGGTATCATGTGACCCCCAACCATGTGACCAGCCATTCCCATCGGTCCATTTGGTCCCATAGGGCCACCTGGACCCATTGGCCCCCCAGGACCCATGGGACCACCAGGGCCCATAGGACCACCAGGGCCCATAGGACCACCAGGCCCCATAGGTCCTCCTGGGCCCATGGGACCACCAGGCCCCATAGGACCTCCTGGGCCCATGGGGCCACCAGGACCCATGGGGCCTCCTGGGCCCATAGGACCTCCAGGTCCCATAGGACCCATAGGACCCATGGGCCCCATAGAACCATCAGGACATCCTGGTCCACCTTTCTTTCTCTTGCTCTCAAAAAACTCAGCTTGTAGTCGTTGCCACTCAGCCTGTGCTACCATGGAGGTGGCTGGATTGTGTCCTGCCATCATCATGGATTGAGGTCCTCCTGGACCCATTCTCATACCTGGAACACCAGGACCCATTGGCCCACCCATCATGTTGGCCTGTGAGGTCATCATCATATTGTTGGCCATGTGTCCCTGAGCCATCATTACTCCACTCTGGGACACCATGTTGTTGGGGCCACCTGGACCCATCATGTTGGGAGACATTCCCATGCCTGGCCCTGGAGCCATTCCAGGCCCCATTCCTGGCCCAGGACCCATGGAGGTATTGGGTATACCAGGGCTTGGCCCCATTCCAGGGCTGGGTCCCATGCCAGGGGAGGGCCCCATCCCAGGACTTGGTCCCATGCCGGGGGATGGACCCATGCCAGTGACAGGAGAGGGCCCCATGCAGGTGACTGGCGTTGACTGGGAACAGGGTGGTGCAGCCTGGGAGCTCTGTGAGGGAGCCTGACTCTGGGAGCAGGGCATCCCTGTGGAGGTTGGAGGGCCTCCTGTGCAGGAAGGCTGGGAAGTGGGGTGTCCCCCCTCAGCCTGGCTCGGGGAGTGTAGTTCTGGCAGCAGCAGTGCCTGCATGTGACGTATCCTTGCCATCTGTTCTTCCCGGTGCTGCCTCTGCTCAGGCGTGAGGTGGTCGTCGGGAACCTTGACGCCCGAGGGAGCACCTACAGGAACACCTGTGCCAACAAAGTATACAATAGTTCATGGGTCCTGAGATCATTAAGTTTAAGATTTTAAATACATATCTAAATAAAATGCTTAATGTTGAATGACTGTCAAAATACAGCTTCATATGAGGACATGTACTTTCATATACAAGCATTACCCACATATTATTTTGTTACACTTGCCACACACAGATACCTCCACTATGTTATGAAATGTTAGGTGTGCACCATAACTGTGTGGCACCACAACTTACCCTGAACTCTCTGACCATTGGGTCCCACCATGGACATCACCATCTGTCCCCCGGCACCAGGTGGCATGCCTGGCCCCGGCCCACCTGGACCCATCATGCCAGGTCCCCTTGGCCCCATCATGCCAGGCCCACCGTTGGGTCCTGGGCCCATCATGCCACCAGGGCCTCCAGGTCCCATCATGCAGGGGCTGCCCATGTCTCCTGGACCCATTGTGTTTGGTACTCCATCACCACCCTGCACAAACAAACACATCAAACATGGATCAAAAATACTAATCATGTACTCAATACTTCCTTTGAAAAACAACCATGAGTATAAACTCTCGCAACAGTTTATTTATTTATTTCCTTCAATACTGTTCATATTATAAGGTACAATATGGCTGCAAGACACAGTAACTCACCATAGGTCCCATGTCACCTCCAGGTCCCATGTGGCCACAGGGGCCCATAGGACCTGGTCCCATTGGTCCATTTGCCATCATGGGGCCATTTGGAACCATGGGTCCTTTCATGTGGCCCCCTTTGTTGCCTTTCATAGTAAATGAGTTGAGCCAATGTGGTGGGTTGTGGCGTACAAACTGTGTCGTCTTGAGTGGATGCTTCTGTGAAAGTTAAGACACACTGGCTCACACACTGCACTTTATCCATCCATACATTCTATAACTCCATACATCAAAAATAACCCGGTGATTCAAAAATATATACCATGTGAATATAACTAAGAGTCAGGACTTACACTGCCAATGCTTACCTCAAGCAACTTCTTGGTGCCAGGCTGAGCACAGTGGAAAGCTATGATGGTGTTGAATGAGCCTTGCATTACTGCCTCAGCAGCCTTGTTAGCCAGGTGTGTGGTGAACACAAAGATCTGACTCTGCTGCTGCATGTACTGCGCATCACTGGTGGACACCCCAGCCCCGGCTCCACCTTTGACCCCGAGTGACCCCATCCCTCCCCCGAGCCCTCCATCAGTGCCATCTGTCAACAAATGCAATCATTAGTGCTGCTACTATCACTTAGGAAAACATTGACCAATTAACCAATTCTTATTCACCGCTTCCCACATAAATGAGACTCCTACGGCATGTGTCTGGATCCAACAAGGCCGTCCCTGCTCCACTGTTTGGGTCTTCCACACACTGCCTGAGCCTGTCCCAAACATGGATGGCCAAGTCACACAGAAGAATGCAACACCACCATCATCATCACCATCAGCACAAACATGCTTGCTTTCCCATCCAGTATCAGGCCAGACCACTCCCTGTCAACACTCCGTACAAACACCACCATAAACCACTTGAAGAAGCCTCAGATACAACAAATTCTCAGTTGGATCGTCCATTATGAAAAACTGTTGCTGCCACGGCCCGACACACTCCATTCTGGTACAATGACAATTTAGGAAGAAAACGGTGGATATCCAAGAATTGTTGCTTTTGTGATAGTTTTTTTTTTTTTTTAATTAACCCAAAGTAGATCTTCTTACAGCAGATACTATAAGACAGATTATGGACATGACTAATGTTTATCATGAATTGGAAACAGATGGAAGTCAAATGGCCTCCACAACTAAAACCCTGCCAAGTCATTTTATTTTGTTTTGTTTCTTCAGATTCTTAATAGAAGGCACTATTTTTTCCCTCCCATCAATCCATCTTAGTCAGCCTCCATTAAGACATAGAGGAGGTAGGTAGAGATGAGCTGCCTCAGTAATATAAATCACCAGAGGAAGAACACATGAGAGAACAACAAATTACTCTTTTGCAAAACAACAATGGTTTAGTTTGTGTTGTAATGCTGCTACACACAGGACGTCCTTACAAAGCCACACCTGCCTGGCTGGCTTCCTCACGCCCTCAACAGACACATTACCCTAAACCAAAGCTGTATAGATCAACACATAACAAATAGAATACCCAGCCTCTGCCTTCCTCTCTGTCATATCCGCAATGTGTTGAAGGTGTAAACTGTGTTGGTGTGGACACATTTATTCACTGACTTATTAATTTCCATGTAGATAAATAAATAGATAAGATGGATGGAAAGTTTTTAGTTTTTTGTGAGTGTGTGATTGAAGTTGGTGGTACCTACCATGCTTCCCCGAACACAGCATCACAGCCACTACATGAAAGGTGATATACCTGTGATCTTATGTCTCATGGGAAGGACCTAGCTTAGGCTAAAATGTGTGTGTGTGTGTGTGTGTGTGTGTGTGTGTGTGTGTGTGTGTGTGTGTGTGTGTGTGTGTGTGTGTGTGTGTGTGTTGTACTTTTACCACCACCACCTCCTCCTCCTCCTCCTCTTCTTGAATATTATATGAGTGATTCGACGGAGGAATGTCTTAATCAATGGTCGGGGAGGCACACACACACACACACACACACACACACACACATACACACACGCACACGCACACGCACACGCACACGCACACACACACACACACACACACACCAATGGATGTTAGTGAAGGAAGATCTGCACTTTGTACATTATACTTAAGGTGTGTGTTGACAATCTACAATACACACCATCAATATTTTTATGAAAACTTTATGGTAAGGAAACAGCATCATCATCAATAATTTCACATCCCACATTGATGGTTCATAATCATGGGGAATAAATACATAGATTTTTTTTCATATTTCATAGACTACAAAGGATCACAGCACGTCCACTAACAACGTATTTAAATACCTTATAGGCAAGACCTTCAGTACTTCTCAACAACCAGTGGTGTCTCATAACCTTTACAATCTGAAGTCTTCCTGGTGACTATAAATTTAAGATGTGGCTACAACCTTAATGTCACCTGCTGCTTCTCAAACCCCTTGCCTTCAAACTGCTCACCCGTACCTTCTACTTCTACTTCACACCTAATCTAATCTAACCTGCTGCATTACACTCCCTTACTTTACCACATCACAGCTTCTACTTGCTTTTCAATATTTGTTTCCATCATCAACTTTCCTTCATCATCATTGCTGTTACACTCCTTCTACATCCATGAAAACACAGCTATCCTCCACACTTGACCTTTTCCTTCCTTCTATCACATCACACTGTGCCCATCTATGTCCTGCACACCACACACTAAGTTCCCGCTGTTGTTATTCCTGGCTTCTAAACACTGTCTTCCATGTTATCAGGATGTAATGAATCAAATGGCTAACAATTACAAACCACAAAACTTCCTCACACAGCTAGATCAACATTGATAACTTAGAGTGAAGTGATAAAAGTTATGACTATTTAGCACTGGGAAAGCTCTGCATATTATAAAGGCTGATCTTCAAAATTGTTAGCTAGCATTACTGTATTTCTTTGGCTATTATTAAATGTTTCAAATGTCAACCTTAGCTTCAGCCCACAACCCACAACCCACAACCCACAACCCACAGCCCACAGCCCAACCCTGCCCACAGCCCCAGCCCTCACCACTGTATCCCCAGCATCCTGGGTTGATGGTCACCAGTGGGAGGGTGGCGTGGCTGCCGGCTTACCTGCTGTGTGGAGGTGTGACAGTGAGGTGCCGTCGAGGGTGGTCACTCCCCCACACACCGCCCCCAACTTGGCACCCTCAGCCTCGCACAACACCCCACAACCTGCGCACACACATGTACACAGGTCAGTGCTGAGACTTGATCAAGTAACAGCACAAACAATTTCAAAGAAAGTCAACATCAACACTTGGACATGAAATAGGACGCAGCAGTCAAGAGTGTGTGGTGTGTGGAAATGAGTTACCTGAGAGGAGCATGTGGCATGACAAGATGGGAGGGTGAGAGCAATGAAAGATATGGTATATAACCTTGTGTAAATAAAGTGAAGTGTGGTATAGTGGAATGGGTGAAAAAAAATATGTTGAGGTGATGGAGAGAAAGAAATGTGGAGTGTTTGTGAAGAAAGTGTATGTGAGTGAACCTGAGAGTGCTAGGAGGAGAGAAAGGTCATTGTAAAATAGAAGAATAGGGTGAAGAAGTACATGCATGAAAGAGTTGCTGATAGAGGGTGAGGGATTAAACTAGCAAAGAGGGAGTGTGTGGATAGGGAGAGATGGAGGCTCTTCTGCTGTGGCCATCCTTTTTGGGGATGTTCCTGGAGGGAACGAGGCATCAGAGACTATAGATAGATCTCTATTTATCTATCTACATACTAGGCTGTTATCCCCCTAAAGGGAGGTAGCCAAGACAAGGCACACCAGGGTTCATGGAGACATTACTCTTCCATCCCCTCTGTGCCTTGTCTTTTTGTAGGAGAGTATACAGAGGAGGTGCTTCCCAGACCCTCCGCTCCATCCCTTTTGTTGCCTTTTTGAGCTGCATGGATAACGTTGGTGGTATCATTGCAGCCCCACCACAGGGATAATTAATACCAAGTTTTGCCTTGCAGGGTTGGTGACACTTCAGGATAGGAGTGAATGACACCCTTGACTCACAAAGCTGAAGTCAATGTCTCTGTCTCATCAATACAGTTCTTGATGCAGAAAAATGTATCCACTTAACTTGCCCGAACACATTTTTACAAAGAATTTCCAACAAATTCTTCAACAAAAACCAAGCTTGGAAATTTTATTTATTAAGCTCTCACCTTCTCAGTAACATTCAAACAAAGAGCAAATAAACATTTTAAAACAAACTTTGTCCTTAACCAGCACCTCACAAACTTATCGTGACAGTTGGCACTAAATTTAAAATAAGCAATACAACATTCTGTAGTGTGAATGATTGAAGAAGTCTGTTTGGTGTTGCTAAAGGTCAGGGGATGAATAAATGGTGTGTAGAGAAGACTATTGTGACATTAGACATCAAGGCTGCCAGGATATGCTTCCTGACCTTAAAGAAATGCTTGAGATACACCTAAAATAAGGTTACATCATTCTGTAAAAAGGTCATTGCTTCTATGATTAAAAATTTCTTCACGACTCACCTTCGTGTGTGTGTGGTGGTGTTGTGGTAGTGGTGGTGGTGGAGGTAGTGGTGGTGGTAGTGGTGGTGATGGTGGTGGTGGTGGTGGTGATGGATGAGGTGGTAGGCTTGGTGTCACCCTCAGGCCCTCCGTTGGCTATCTCTGTTTTGACCTGTGGAATGGAAGGACAAGATCACATCAGATGGAGATAAGATACATTCAACACTTCATTCTGTGTCTTCTCTTTAAGGAAATACTTCAGAGACAGATGTGATGGCTTTGAGTACACTACATATATTAATCACACTACTAGATCACAGTCATATCCTCAACACATACAAACACACGAAACACTAGTGAATTCTTCCCCTATTGATCTGTTCAGCTCATATTTTATGCATGTACTTCATATATTTTTCAAAACCAAATATATTTCTGTTCTTCTCATATTAAACTTTCATGTGTTTGATCTACTTCAACAAAATTTCTGGATCAAATTCAGGTACGAACTGGTGGAATATTTACTTTCCTCAAATCAAGAATACACAAAGGAATATATATATATATTTTTGGGGGGATCACACTTTTTTGGGAATATTGCTTAGTATACGTATTGTTGTATCAGCTTGTGTCTTCCCTTCCTCACCATAGAATTCTCTCATGAATCTCTTAAATAATTCTGAGTCAGTCGTGATGGGTGAGTGAGGAAGTGAGTGAGTGTGTATGTGTGTCTCCTATCAAAGGTTACCGATAGATGAAGAAAAAGACTCGACTGCCGCCCCTTGACTCACCTTTGCCGTGGCCGCCCCCTTGTTGTTGTTGTTGTTGGCGCTGGTGTTGTTGTTGTTGTTGGCGGGGCAGGGCGGGGCAGTCTTGGGGCTGGGATCGTCCCCGTTGAGGCAGGGCGTGGTGGTGCTGGCAGTGGCAGTAGTGGCATCAGGGTCTGGCTTCACCTCTGTAGATGCAACACAAAAACACGCACACATATATACATTAATGCCTCAGATTCAAGGATGTACAGTTATTATGGTTAGTAGTTGCCACACACACACACACACACACACACACACACACACACACACACACACACACACACACACACACACACATTAATTCCTCAGACTATGATGATGAAGTTATTATGGTTAGTAGTTAAGTATATGAAGTATGTATGCATTGTATTGACACACTGAGATGTAGCTCCACCTGAACTGAAATTACGTGGTTCTTGTTTTTTGAGTGACACCATATAGCCACCTGCACCTCCACCATGCCAATACAATGCAATACAATACATCATCTTACAGCTGTGTGGAGCAAGTGACTTTTGGAATAAGAATGATGTGATGAGACGAGCTTTCAACTCACTATATAGTACCATCAATGATCTACACAGACTCCTCGGGAATCTTCAATGTTCTGACCTGTTTGTGATCTGACAGCAAGATGACAACAACGACAATGACGATGATGATGACAATGATGATGACAATGACAACAACAATGACAATGATGATGACAATGAAAAAAAAAAGACAATATAAACAACAATGACGGTGATAATAACAATAATAAGATGATTCCAACGATGATGACGTGTCCAATAACAACTAGGCTTTATGTTGTTGTTATGTGTTCCTGCATCATGACCATTCCCACACATAGGCAGCTGGGTGTTGACAAATGACAGGATGCGTAGCAGGAATAGTTATCTTAATGCAAACCACTATCAGCCAAGGGGAACAGGCTTCACTAAGTCATCAAGTCATGCAAGACAAGTTCACGTATCAACTGAAGGTAATCTAGAGATGCCTCACTGATTTTTACTTACAATTTCTACTACGCATTAACTTATACCTCAGTAAACAAGGTGAATGGATATAACAATGATACAAAGAGTAGAGGAAGAGGCGGAATATAAATAAATAAAAAGATAACAAACAAACTAAAACAACATATAAATCACAATACAGTCAATCGTCACTAAGGTCAACTTGCTCTTCTTCTGTGGAATTTACCTCATCAGGTTTCTTGTCTTTACACCTGAACAGACTACACCAAGCAAGACAGGTGGGTAAGGCAGATGAATAAACCAGGTGAGTAAAGGGAAGTAGGTGGATGAGTGTAATGAGGAAGAGAGATTAGATGAGGGAGTAAGTGGATGAGGCAGTAGAGGGTGGAAGGTGGATGAGTGTGGTGGCGCAGTAGAGGGTGGAAGGTGGATGAGTGTGGTGGTGCAGCAGAGGGTGGAGGAGTGGAGTGGAGTGGAGTAGTGTGGTGGTGTAAGGCAGGACTATCACCTTGAGGTTAGGTTAGACTTAGGTTCACTTGGATAATGTGTTTTGTTACTTCGCTTCTATGTCACTAATAGATACTTTTACTTACAGGATCTAGAGTAATTAATATAACTAACTAATTAACACTCTCTCTCTCTCTCTCTCTCTCTCTCTCTCTCTCTCTCTCTCTCTCTCTCTCAATCTCCACTATCTATATCTATCAACTACGTAGTACATATATAAATCTTATCTCTTCGTTTTTTCCTCTTTCACAAAACAGGTAATAACAACAATAATAATAATAATAATAACAATAATAATAATAGACCTGACCCAAGATATAACTGAGAAATATGATTAAGAAAAAAAAAATGACGCCTTACTTAATAAATGAAAAGGAGGAAAAGGTCTGATATGAATGAGTCAAGGTTTTCCCCAGACCAACACTGGACTACAAAGGTCACAGCACAGTATTGCAGGTCACTGTCAGGTCACACTGTTAGGTCACATCAGTTTGTATCAAGTTAAGTTATGTAGATATTTGACGAATAATAATAATAAGGATGATTTCATAACATAATTACATGAGGTTTAAGTTTGTCTGGTGTGTGTGTGTGTGTGTGTGTGTGTGTGTGTGTGTGTGTGTGTGTGTGTGTGTGTGTGTGTGTGTGTGTGTGTGACAAAGGCAAGGTTTAGAGCAAGCGGTCATGTTTTGTGGCAGCATCAAAGGGGAAACAGAACCGTCCTCTCCTCTCCTCTCACAATGGTTCACTTTACACTTACAATTTGTCAAACGCAAAACAAAATCCAACTGAGACACCAACCTAAGTCAATAAAGTCTGGATATTTAGTGAAGAGGAATAATTAATGTGCCTCAAACAGTTTTCTCAAGGAATTATGATGAGTGAGCCTATGTGTGTATGTCGTCCTTCCTTCCTTCCTTCATGTGGGCGGTGTGTGTGTATCCTTAGCAGGCTCTGGGTGGATCTACTCGCCTTGCCTCCTCACCTTTAGCAACTTAAAAATGCACCACACAATTTCATATTCTCAAACAAGGGCCAGTGGTGGTGGACAGCATACACCACCAACACCACTGCCTCCCTAACAACTGTGTGCCGCTGCTGCTGTAAATATTTCTTTCCAGTAGGGTGCAAATGAATTTTCTCTTCTATACTAATACAACGGGTCACAGTGGACACTTGTATGATGTGGAGGATCACGATTATGGGTTTAAACACCACTAAGAGGGTGAGATTTTATATAACACTAGCATACCACCTAACACGTTCAAATGATACTTATCAATGAATCTATAGTTACTGTTTTGCATCGCTCAACTCGCTTACTGAATCCCGAACTGTGAGTAAAAAAACATTTCTGGTGCTTGGCGTAAAGATTGGGTCCAGTTTCAGGGTAAAAATGAAGTGAACTCTGCCTGTACATGGGTCTGTCTCATGCATTGTGGGTTAGTGATGAACAAACACGGATGCCACACAAGGGTTCAGTG
>JAXIVD010005844.1:0-25000 GCA_036785275.1 Cancer borealis
CTATAGAAGAAGAAGGAAGAGAGAAGAAGAAGAAGAAGGAGGAGGAGGAGGAGAAGAAAATTACATGATTGAGGAATAATATAAAAACCAAACTAATGAAATAAGATCAGTAGAAGGAAGAGGAGGAGGAAGAAGAGGAAGAGGAGGAGGAGGCAGAGAAAAGAGTCTTCGCCCAATTCTCAGCATCCTTGGTTCCTCTTCTCAGGCCTTAGAATCTCCTCAGCAGTGGAGTCTAATGCATAACATTAGTCAGGGAGGCGGTCGGTGTTATAGGCTTTTAGCACAATGAAGATCTACCTTCCTTCACCTCTCTCTCTCTCTTGTACGAGAGAGAGAGAGAGAGAGAGAGAGAGAGAGCAATCAAGTAGTACCAAATTGCCTCTACTTAACGACATCCCATTTTTTCTTTCTTTTTGTTTTGAATATTGAATGTATTCCATGTTGCTTTGAAAAACTTATTCTATTATTGACATTCAAACACAATTAAAACACACCATTTATTCTCTCTCTCTCTCTCTCTCTCTCTCTCTCTCTCTCTCTCTCTCTCTCTCTCTCTCTCTCTCTCTCTCTCTCTCTCTCTCTATGTTATGAAGATGTCTCCTAAAATTGGGTCAGTGGACAGCAAAGCGAAGGAAGGAAGAAGGAAGGATAATGATAACGCAAAAGGGAAAGGAAAAAGGGGAAAAAAGAAAAAGAAGACAAAGGGAAAGAGGTAGAAAAAGAGAGAAAGAGAGAATAAAAGAAACTGGATAATTGAGGAAATGCGAGATATTGGAGACGTGACATGGAAGGGATAAAAAAAAAAAGAAATAAAGGAAGGAAGGAATGAATAAGAAATAAGAATAAATGGAAGAACAAAATGATATAAAAAACAATAAACAGATAACGAAGAACAGGTGACAGATAAGAAGATCAAGAGGAAGAGGAAAAAAATTGAGAAAGAAAGGAATAAGAGGAAGCGCAATAGAAACAGAAGAAGAACAGGAGAAGAATTAAAGAAGAATATCAAGAAGAGGAGCATAAAAAAAAGTGAATTAAGAAAGAAAGGAATAAGAGGAAATGCAATAGAAACAGAAGAAGAACAGGAGGAGAATTAAAGAGCCTGGCCACGCACCCACCAGTTTCAATTAACAAACTTTCTCAGAACATTCCTTCCTCTTAAAAGGGGAAAAAAAGGAGGAGGGGGAAAGAGAGCGAAAAGAAACAGACAGCAGATGGAAAGAGAGAAAGAGAGAAAAAAAATACACACAGACAAAGGTTATATCAGACATCGAGGAAAAATAACACAAAGACACAAACAAAAATAGAAAGAAGCCCTGTGTGTGTGTGTGCGTACGTACACACACACACACACACACACACACACACACACACACACACACACACACACACACACACACACACACACACACACACACACACACACACACACACAAACACACACACCTGGCCGCCACACCTCGCCCTCGAACACATGCCGAGTTTATCAGGAACAAAAATGTGTGAAATAGTGCCAGGTGAGCATAATATAGGTCCGCTAAAATTCGTGGGGTAAAACTCCCCAAAGTTAAGACGGGCGGTGCACAATTCACGCCGCTTTATCCCGGCACAATGAAAATTCCCCAAAGTTGAATCCAATTACTTTGTTTTATTGCACGTCCGGCGAGGGGCTCTGGGGGAAGTTTTAAAACTTTCCCCCTTCCCCTCACATTTCTTCAGAGTTAAGAACTAAAGACAATCAATTTAAAGTTGGTTAACAAACAGCAAGTGTTGCCTCGCGCGCGTGTTACAGCTGTTGGCTGCTGCTGCGGCTCCCCAAGGACTTCCTCCTCCTGCCGCAGGGCCTTGGGTGGGCATGGCAGCGACGGCGACGCCAGGGGACACGCGAAGGACGTGGAAGGAACGCCAGGGACACTCGAGGGACGTGGTAGGGACGCCAGGGAGCCAAGGGACGCATCCTCCGCACCATCACACCAACAAAAAACCTCCATCAGGCGCAAGAACACCCCGAAGAGCGACTCCTTTGTCTCCTTCAAACACCGCACCGTTCACGAGCCTCACGTTAACGTAACTCAAGGATATCAGCACGTCTGAGGGCGTGGGCGTGGGGTGGGCGGTGCTCCTCCTGCCCCTTCTCCTTGCACCTCCCAGGGTCGTCTCGCTCCCTCGCTCCTCTATCGGCCGGAAGTTCCCGCCACTTGACCAAGGATCACCTAGGGAGATTGGCAATGACTTCGCTCACCCATCACGGAGTTCGTAAGTTCGCCTCAACCCATCAGGAGCCTCATAAAAGCCGCGTTCCAGGGAAAGCCGACGCGAGGCAGGGACGGGCAGGGGGTCGCGGCAGTCGGCAGTCGATCCCTCTCACGCTTCACGGGTAATTGCTTAATTCCTTGGCGCTGAAGCTTCGTCATTAACATAAGTTTTAATTTGGCTAAGAGCTGAAGACCCGAAGAATGGCGTCTGAGGGTCGTGATGGTCGGAGAACGGGAGGAGGGTGCGAGGAGGGCGGCGAGGGAGGAGGAGGAGGAGGAGGAGGAGGAGGAGGAGGAGGAGGAGGAGGAGGAGGAGGAGGAGGAGGAGGAGGGCGGCGAGGGAGGTGGAGGAGGAGGAGCTTGTGTTGTTGTTCTTGGTGGAGGTGGCATGGCGGCGTGTCTGTACGTGGCGTGGCGTGGCGTGGCGTGGCGTAGAGGTAGTGACGGGTGTGAGGCGTTGAGTGTCATGTTGTGTTGTGTTAGGTTGATTTACGATGTGTTGTTATGTGTTGTGTTGTGTTGTGCTGTCCTGTTACTTGGCTTGGCTTGGCTTGCACGGTGTTGCTAGTACTATGTTGCATCAATTGTGTTGCGACAAGACAAGACAAGACAAGGATGAAGGACGTCGATAATATGACAACACAAGAAAGATGAAATAAAAAACAAAACTTATAAAAGCCATAAACAATAAAACAAACAAATACACTAGACAGAGACAGAGACAGAGACAGAGAGAGAGAGAGAGAGAGAGAGAGAGAGAGAGAGAGAGAGAGAGAGAGAGAGAGGGGAAGGAGGAGAAGGAAGGGAGAGGAGGGGAGGGCTCCGTGCCATTAGCGTCGTCTCTTAGCCGAGGGGAAGGAAAGTTTCTGGGTCATTAGTTCCAGGACTCGGCACGCTCCATCGCACACTCGGCGCCCTTTCCTGGCCCCTGACCGCCACTAGCCCCGCCTTGCCTTCAGGTCACCTTCTTCCCAGACTCAGGTCACATTTGCAACCCCCATGTCTCATTCCAAGGCTTCCAGGTCACATTATAAGTCTTCCAGGTCACATTTCCAGTCCTAGGTCACATTCCAAGGCTCTTAGGTCACATTCCAAGGATTCCAAGGCTTTCAGGTCACATTCTAAGGCTTCCAGGTCACATTCCAAGGCTTCCAGATCGCAGGTCATAAGTTTGAGGTCACTCATAGGTTTCCAGGCAGCTTGATGGGCTCGTTCCAGTTTGGGTTTCAAGGTTAAAGTTTATTAATCGTAGTATTTTTTTTATACTTATTTTATTTCGTGGTTTCTAAAGTCGTGTTTTCAAGGTTGTTATTATTGAGGTATTTGAAGACAGTAGTTGTAAGGAAGGAAAGGTTTCAGTTTGCAAGCCACTAACACACGAACACCCAGTCCAGTTTAGCGTTACGTTACGTTACAGACACTAACTAACTAACTCACTAACAGGCAACAAACTAACTCCCCGCCTCTTCCCCCTCCTTACAACAGGCAGTTCAGTTATTTCGCACTTTTCGTCTGTGCAGTCAAGTCTCGCGTTCCAGTCACCCTTCCAGCATACCCTCACGCTGACGCCACGCTGCCCTGCCCGCCTCACCTCACCTCACCTCACGCTACTATGCCAAATATGCAAACACAAATACTATATTGAAACTCGGCCCTCTCTCTCTCTCTCTCTCTCTCTCTCTCTCTCTCTCTCTCTCTCTCTCTCTCTCTCTCTCTCTCTCTCTCTCTCTCTCTCTCTCTCTCTCTCTCTCTCTCTCTCTCTCTTTCTCTCTCGCGCGCGCCTACCCCAGGAAAATGTGTATATAAAAAAAGGGGAGGATTCTGGAATGTTGCCACCAGTATTCAAAGCCTGGATCGCCGTCGGTCGGGAAAACTCTCTCTACTTGTCAATTTGTTCACTTTTGGGGACAAGGAACACCAGACACGAGTAGCTGCGACCTCCTGTCTGTCTGTTGGTGTATGTATTTTGGGTCTCGCAGGGAGGCTTAAGCTGACTCTCGCTCTCTATCTCTATCGCTTTTATTTATTTATTTATTTATTGTTGTGTATCAAGATATTTTCAAGGTAGATATTTTAAAGGTATTTTTTATTCTCTTACTATGATGTGTTTTTCATTTTCTTTTCTTGGTATTATTATTATTATTATTATTATTATTATTATTATTATTATTATTATTATTATCATTATTATTATTACTAAGGGGGATGAGCTATGTGTTTACCTGTGCTGGTGAAATTAGGGAAGACATCATTCACCTGTCTTTCACACTAATCTCTCTCTCTCTCTCTCTCTCTCTCTCTCTCTCTCTCTCTCTCTCTCTCTCTCTCTCTCTCTCTCTCTCTCTCTCTCTCTCTCTCTCTCTTTCTCCCCTGTCTCCTTCCTCACATCCGTCTCAGTACCTCTCCAGATAAATCCTTCCAGTTCATTTCCTACACCCCGCGACTCATCCTTCGAGGTGTGGTTCCCTGTACACCAGATCTTCCCTCTCTCAGCGCGGCCGGCAAGGGGAGGGACAGGACGAGCCGCTGCCTACCCTCAAATTACCTTCGTTCATCATTCCTCGCCTTTATTCCTGCCGCTCCCCGGAACAACAACACCGCGGTGGCCAATATTGCGCGTCGGGCTTTTTCCCAGAAGTGCCTCGGCGCCACCAACACAACGCAGCCTTTTCAGGGAGGTTCGAAGCAAATTAAAGTGAGGAGACGCGGAAAGTGATATGCTGGCTGGCTGGGAAAGGGTGCATGGATGTTGTGCACTTAAGTGGTACACAAGGCACTCAAAGGGAGGCTGAGGATGCACTGAGACTAATGATGTAAGTGTTTAAGTGGTGCGCGATGCTCTTAAGTGGAGAAATGTCGGGTCTTTTGTAGGAAGGAGACAGGTGGTGCACGTTTAACAGAGCCCCGGGAGCAGGATAGCGCGGGACTCACCTCCATCACGCCGCCTTTCTCCCTCCGTCGCCAAGGAACCAACACAAAGGCAGAAGGATCCCTCGGGCGACCATTGATGCCAAAGTGTTACAGCGTAATCTTCGCTCGACCAGAAATCATCAATAGCAATTAGTTCTGATCTGCTGGGTGACCATCAATGGCGACCCCGACGCCTCCACTCACTGGAGACACGACCTTCCCAAAATATTACGTCTTGATAATCGATAGGAAGGGTACGGGGGACATGAGCGATGGCGGCGGGGAGGACGGCCGATGCTCTCTGGGCCGCGACAGGCACTAAAAGCCCAACAATGCCAACGTAATAACAAAAGCACACGGCACTGCGGACAACATTATCTCTGAGGATCTTTTGTTTGTCGTTCCCCGAGTGCCCACTACTGGAATTGGCCGAGAGCAAACACTTCACAGGGATTAAGCTCCTCGTCAGGCTTCTGAAGGACATAACAACTCTTTCATTACAGCTTCCTGGCGTCTTTTTTTCCCTTTCCTTCCACCCCTTACCCCTCCCTCCCTTCCCTCCCTCACTCTCACAATCGGTCTAACACACAATGATACATGGACGGCGGAAGATTGTCAACCAAATCTTCCACGCAATTTTTTTTTTATCTCGCTTCTGTGTCCGGTGGTGAGGAAATCTTGGTCTTGTGGTTCCGTCTTTGTCCGCCAGAGCACCGAGGGACACGTGGACACTCGGAACAAGACGTGGGATGACGCTCGGCTCTTTCAATTCCAGTGAAGTACAAGATAAACACTAATATACTCAAAATAGAAAAGGCCCACGACATGACCTTGAACTCGCGCCAAGGGGAGTGAAGGGACCAAACAGACAAACACAAACACACACACAGCCACTTTTAACTACATGGAAATCTAGAGGCTTAAGGCTGAAACATTTTTTCTTATATTTTTTTAACCATTTTTTTCGGGGGTATAGAATTGGCTGTGATTACGAAGCGGTCCTCCAGTCAGTCCGCGAGTCCCCTTAAGGCGCGAGTTTAGGCCGTGACGTGTGTGGGAAGAAGATCATCTACTCACCAATTGTTGACCTGGAGAATAGTTAGGCCCGTGTCCTGAGCCAACTGTTTCTTCTGGTCCTCGGAGGGGTACGGGTGCTGGGGGGGAGAGAGGAGGGTGAGGTGAGACACAATCTGATGAGGGGTGGTGATAATGGTGGTGATGGTGGTGATAAGGATGCTGATGGTGGGGGATGTGATGGTCAGGGTGATAGGGTGATAAGAATGTGTTCCTATAGTTATGACATCAAGTGCATTAAATAGTCATGATTGTTAATGATAAATAAGTCATTCCTATACTTATAAACAATCACTTAAATAATATGTATGAAAGAAAAACTACTTCTATCACCATTACATTTTCAAATATATATAATTAGTAAAAAAAAATACACGTGAATACTGATAGAAAAAAAAATACACGTAATCTAAAGAGAACATCTATATAATCATTAAATAACTATCATTAACCTTTACTGCCTTATGGAGCAAGTGTCAATAAACCTTTTGGAAGACAGCGTTACAACAACATAAACAACAACAACAACAACAACAACAACAACAACAACAACAACAACAACAACAACAACAACAACAACATACTCGCATACTAAATAAACTTCCATTAATTATTCAGTGACATACAAAATAAATTAAATGCAAATGTATTCGTCCATGTTCACTAATGAAGAAAAAGAAAACTGTATAATGTGTTAAGCTTTTATTACTGTTAAGAAGAGTAGCAGTTGTTGTTGTAGAGATGGTGATCAATGTAGTACGATAGTAAATAGTAGTAGTAGTAGTAGTAGTAGTAGTAGTAGTAGTAGTAGTAGTAATAGTAGTAGTAATAGTAGTTTTTGTATATGCTGCATCATAATATCAGTAGTAGTAGTAATAGTAGGGTAGTATTAGTATCATAAGTAGTAGTGGTAATAATAGTATCATAAGTAGTAGTAGCAGTAGTAGTAGCAGTAGTAGTAGCAATAGCCAATCAACAGCGACCTTGAGTAACAAGCGAACAAGCGGCACCACACACACACGCTCGGGGTGACTCAAAGCACAAGTAGGAACGATAAACGATTGTATAGAACGACTCCCAAGCAGACCTTCCCTCCCTCCACCCTCCTCTCCCACCACCCTCCCTTCATCCTTTTCTCTCTCTCCCTCCCTCTCTCACTCTCCATCGCTCCCCTACGGACTCCCTCCCCTCCCAAGTTTTGTTAAACATTTTGGCTCTTTCACCGACACATATGTCCCCGATGTTCATTTTAAAAAGAGAGTTTTTCAAGCCATACATCCATTGAGTCGCAGGGTCGGAGGGATGATACTGTGTTAGGTTGTGTTTAGCTTCGAGGCCGCTTCTAAAACCAGCGTTCAGGGGACATAGAGTAAGAAGAGGACCTGCGCTCTTCACTTCCTCCTTCGTCACCGCCTTCTGCTACTTCTACGTGTCTCCTGTAACGTTGTGAGGCTCAGGATGGTGTGGCATCGTGAGGCGCAGGACGAGGAGGAGCTAAGGGAAGGAAAATGAGGCGCCCGTGTGTCCGATGTTGTCGTGGAAAGGGACAGAATGAAGGAAAACACACACACACACACACACACACACACCCGCATCCTCTCTCCTCCTCCTCCTCCACATCACCGAAATTGTGAGCGTGTGTGCGTGTATGTATGTGTATATGTACGCGCGCGTGTGTGTGTGTGTGCGTGCATGTGCGTCTATCCGCGTCCCTCCCCCCAACGCAACAATCAGTGGAGGGCGGCGCTACCTCAGATTATTTCGGACGGGGTGAGAAAGCTGTGTCCCCTGTCGCATCCCCGTCACCTCCCCGCCGCCTGATCGAAGCGAAACGGCAGTGAACGTCCTCCTGGTGGTGGTGGTGGTGGTGGTGGCGAGGGAGAAGGGACAAAGCATCTCCCAACATATACACTCACACGAACACGGGACCAGGAAGTTTTGTATTCAGGGTATTAATTTGCATTCTTCTATACTTCCCCAACACATCACAGCCACCGATAATCTCCTACACAAAGGGATCACAAACTACATGAAATACAGCTGAAAGTGCGGGGTGGTACGGTGTGGTTAGCCTCCTGTTCCTTGCTGATCAGGAAGTGTCTCTGAGAACGAGTTACGATGGAAAGGAAAGGACGGGATGGTAGAGAATGGCGGCGGGGTTACAGCTTTTTTTAGGGGGACTTCTCTATTCTTTGTGTTTTTAATTCATACACTAGATACTTCGGTTTATATATAGATTATACATTGATTACCGTTTTTGTTACTACTGATAGATACATATAGTAACTTTATAACCTTTAACGAGACGAAGAAAAAGCAAAATAGGTCTTCAATAGCAAGCAGTTAAGGAAAAAATAGAATAATGAGGCTTAACTAACATTACTAAATCGACATAACACATAACACAATTATATTTCCAAAGGCTATCTCTCTCTCTCTCTCTCTCTCTCTCTCTCTCTCTCTCTCTCTCTCTCTCTCTCTCTCTCTCTCTCTCTCTCTCTCTCTCTCTCTCTCTCTCTCTCTCTCTCTCTTTCTTTCGTTCCTGAGCGCAGAGAGGCCGAAACTGTGTAAATATTTGCGAGACGTCCAATTGATGCAAACGGAACACATGACATAAATATATATCGTAGCTCCCCCTCACGTATTTGTTTGCCTTCGAATACATTTTCTTTCGTCTTTAAGCTTGTCTGGGCAGCATTCCCAGCCAACCCACGCCATGCATACAGGAAATAGAGAGAGAAAATAGGAGGCCAGTACACCACTACCTAACCTAACCTAAGCAAACCTAACCTTACCTACGACAAAATGACTGTGTTGCTCCGTTGCTAGGGTGGTAAAAACGGGTCATGATTACCAAATTAGCCGCACGTATCACATAATGAGGTCATATTGAAGCCTAATCTAACCAATGTAAACCAAAACAAGAGTCAAGTGGACCTTATAGGTTAAAAAGTGGAAATCATAATAAACACGTCAGGTGATCGATCCGACGAATATATAATGAGTATAATAGCCAAAAAAATAAATAAATGGAGGGTATGAATTGGAAAAAAAATAGAAAATAATAATAGAAAAAAAAAGGTTTAGCAATTCAGCTCTCATCAAGTATCATAATGAATCGTATTACTGCCATTAACCTTCCCTCCCACTCAAAAACGAAACCATAAAAAAACACTAACTCATTTACACTCAATACACCCTATTTCCCATTAGAGAGAGAGAGAGAGAGAGAGAGAGAGAGAGAGAGAGAGAGAGAGAGAGAGAGAGAGAGAGAGAGAGAGAGAGAGAGAGAGAGAGAGAGAGAGAGAGAAAAAAAAAAAAAACTCACACAAGACAGAACACGAACACTAAAATGACCCAATCACCACCACCACCACCACTACCATCACCACCACCATCACCACCTCATCTCCCACGCTGAACCGGACCCGGATGGAATGAGAAGAGTGTCAAGTCGGTTACGGTTCTTTTGTATATCATGAGCGTATTGACGTGCAAATCTGGCACTTAGAGGGACAATGATACGCCAACGCAGCCACCCAGACGCTCACAATCAAATAAATACGCAAGGACAAAGAGGACACAAAGGGGAGGACAAAGGGGAGGACAAAGGGGAGGACAATTCACATGTAGATAGAGAATGTACGTAATACCAAAGGGAGAAAAGAGAGACATTGAGAGAAAGAGAGAAAAAATAAGAGAAAGAGAGGTGATGAATTTGGAATTTTTCTCAGTTTAGGGTGTATGTTTCTCTCTTTCTCTTTCTCTTTCTCTTTCTCCATTATTATTATTACTATTCTAAGGTTATCGTCTTTATCGCTTCTCACGCATTCCTCTTCTTTTCCATCTTTATTATTTCTCTCCTTCCATTTCATTTTTTTCTTCTTTTTTTCATCCCTGAGAGTCACAAGTAATTCTGTTTATCTTTCACCAAGGTGCGATGGATGTTAGTCTGTTCACATATCCCCACTTCTGTTTACCTGCCTGTCTTTCTGTCTGTCCGTCTGTCTGTCTGTATGTGTATCGTGCGTCTGTCTGTCTCTGTGTGTGTGTGTGTGTGTGTGTGTGTGTGTGTGTGTGTGTGTGTGTGTGTGTGTGTGTGTGTGTGTGTGTGTGTGTCTTGTGGTGTGAGGCTCCCCGCCGTACCTGGCTGAGAACAATAAAAAGTCCACCTGATCTATTTCATTTTTATATACACTTTTTTTCTCCTCCCCCCCCACCACACTCGGACTGCTTGTATACGCACGTCTGTCTGGCTGTCAGTTAGGCTGTCGGTGCTGTTAACTGCTGTCTTTTATTCTTTCATCGCTTCTCAAAACGTTAAATGTAAAATGTGCTCGACTGGTTTGCAATGTGTGAAATTATTTTTTTTCCCCTTTCTCTTCGGTCTACGTAAAATGAGGAGAAGAAAAACGGGTGAACAGAAACAACGGCAACGGCAACGTTAACAACGGCGGCGATCCAGTGCAGGTTTTGGCGCGAAATTATACGATTCGAAGGTAAACGGAAAGGCATAAAAATAAGGTGATGTTTTAAGGGGAATGGAAAAAATAATAATAACGTCCATTTCATGTTCCGTAGAAGCGCGCGTTTTCTTTTTTGATTTATTAATTTTCTTTTTCATTTTTTTGATTTTCGAGGGGGAGTTTAGTTAGTTTAGTTAGTTAGTTAGTTATTTAGTTGCATGGCGGTGGAGAGGAGACGGGAAAGAAAATGTTAGGTGCGTGGTAACAGTAACAATAACAATAATAATAATAACAACAATAATAATAACAACAATAATAATAATAATAGTCGTAGGTTGTATATCAATTTTCACTTTGGTATGGTGAATAAGGCAAGTTTTCTCCTAAGAATTAAAGAAGAATGAGAGCAATGACCGCCTAGGAAGAGGAAAGACATGCTATGGTGATGATAGTGATGATGAGTGATGAGTGACAGTGAGAGTGATGAGTGAGTGGCAGTAGTGATGTAAATAAACACAGAGAGGCTTAGTGAATCTGTGAGTAAACTTAACGGAGGCGGCGGTGACGGAGACAGCGAGTGGCGATGACCATGTATGTATGTATGTATGTATGTGTATGTGTATGTCTATGTGTGTATGTGTGTATGTGTGTGTGTGCGTGTGTGGACGGGGCGGGCGTTGGGTAGCCGCCTCACGTCAACGGGGCCGAGACACAATATGCGGCGGTTGTGACAGGCATGCAACAAGGCTCATTTCCATATGCAAATGAGCTGGGCTGGTGGCGTTATGGACCCGCGGGAACAACCAGGAGGGGTCACGAGTCTCCCTCCGCCCCCCTCTGCCCCCCTCCAACCCCCCTCCTTGACGCGGGCTTGCTGGGGAGGGTATTAAAGACGCCTCCTCGAAATATCTGCAGAGTATTTCTTTCTTCCCCGTTGAGTAAGTGTTTCAAGTCCATATTATTACGTCAGTTTTTTTGAAGTTGGTGTGTTGATCTCCTTCTCCTTATTTCTTTTTGATTTTGTGTTCGCTATTTTTTCTATCATTTTTCTATGTCAATTTTTTTTTTTCCTTTGATAGTTCTAGTTATTTTTTATTTTTGGTCTGTTTTTTTTTCCGTTTTTTTTTTTTTTTTTTTTTTACTGGTGAGCGTGTGAGTACAAGACGAGTATGAGACACGTGTTGGGTCTTTCCTTTCATGTGTGTGTGTGTGTGTGTGTGTGTGTGTGTGTGTGTGTGTGTGTGTGTGTGTGTGTGTGTGTGTGTGTGTGTGTGTGTGTGTGTGTCGTGATGTGATGATGTTTCTAGAGCAGTTATGATGAAGATGACGAGGCACTTTCAACCCTTATGTTCGTCTTAAAAAGGCATATTTCTCTCTCTCTCTCTCTCTCTCTCTCTCTCTCTCTCTCTCTCTCTCTCTCTCTCTCTCTCTCTCTCTCTCTCTCTCATATCTTTTCTTCGACAATCACACACACACACACACACACACACACACACACACACACACACACACACACACACACACACACACACTCTACCTCTCTTCTCTTTTCCTACCGCTCTCCACGACCTCTATCCCTCTCTCTTCTCTCTTCTCTCCCTCTCTCACTCCCTCGTTCTCTCCCTCCACCTTCCCCTCGCTCCTCCCCGGCCGCCCTCCTCCTCGCCCCTCTCAGCGTGACAGTGACAATGATTTATCGTCTTCTCAGCGTCCCCCGAGACTCCGCTAGGAATACGCCGCCCTTCCACAAACTGGGAGGCGGGAATTTGGAGGCAGGGAAGAGGGATGGAGTCGGGAATGGGGTCTCCACTTGGAATAGTGAGGGTAGCGGCTCCTTACTTCACCAAATGGATTACTTGAAAGCATACTCTTCAAAACCACTAGAATACTCGCTGATAAGAGGGGAAGGGAGAGAGAAAGAGAGAGAGAGAGAGAGAGAGGGACGTACGTTTTGGAACTATTACGAATTATGGTCAGCTATGGCTTGGAATGGTAATGGACGGATCAGGAATGGCAGGAATGCTAATATTTGTAGCTGGAACGCGTCCGTGGCAGCTTCCCATCCCGCATACATGGTGGTCCTTCCCCCCTTTCCTCCCTCCCCCTTCAACCCCACCCAGTGCCAACTTGCCCCCTCCCTTCCTTCCCCTCCCTTATAGATCGGCCCCACGCCAACTCGTCCCCCTGAAACATGGGCTTCATGCCAACTCGTCCTACTCCAAGATCGAACCCACGCCGACTCAGTCACCCAAAAGGGGCCGCCCCACACCAATTCACACACCCGTAAGGATCGGGTACACACCAACTTGTTCCTCCTAAGATCGGCTCCACGCCAAGTTGTCCCCTTGAACAAATCGGCCCCAAGCCAACTGGTCTCACTGCCAATTCGTCCTGCAGGAATATCGTCAACTTGTCCCCTCAAAGAGTGTCTCCACGCCAATTCGTTCCCCTCGATGACAGTCTGAACGCCAACTCATTCAGTGTGAGGATCGATCTCGTAATAAATCTTCGTCTTTAAAACTCGCCCTTTCACCCAGTCACTCTGCAAACCCTCAAGACCTTGTGGGGGAGTCGCGCTGAATAAATGTTTCCGTCGCCAAGTCGTGCAAAGGAATACAGATAAAACATAACGCCCTTGGCCCTTACGGTGTGCATTATACCTTGGACTTGCAATCCTCTCCCTGACCAAAAATAACCTAAGTATAATCACCAAAGAGCTAAACACGAGCACGAACCTCACGTACTTCTATTAGATTTACATAAAAACATACAAAAAAACATTAGTAAGGAAAGTAAAGAATGTGAGGATTATATAAAAAAAATATATATTCCTTTCATCCTTGACATCTCGCCCCGCCTCTTACGTCTCCGTCATCGTCTGGCGTTAACATCGTCAGAAGGAAACTAGAAGGCGGCAACACCCTTCCCACACGCACCTCTCGACCCTACTGAATTGTAAGGTGGATGTATTTAGCTTCCAATCCCTTCCCTTCCCTCCCCGCGTAAACCCTTGCTATTAACTCACTAGGTAAATCTATGGACTAAATTATATCTACCTCTAAGACGCTGCTGAGCCGAGACTTGATGAGAGAGAGAGAGAGAGAGAGCGAGAGAGAGAGAGAGAGAGAGAGAGAGAGAGAGAGAGAGAGAGAGAGAGAGAGAGAGAGAGAGAGAGGAGAGAGAACCTTCTGAGCTCGCATCTTTAAAATAAAACGGTGGGGCCTTCCTTCCTTCCTTCCTTCCTCACAACTCCTTCTCCTTCTCCTCCTCCTATCCCTCCTCCTCCTCCTCTTCCCCTCGACTCAAGTGGGACTCCTGGTAAGTGCCGTGTGGAGTACAAGTGTGAGTGTTTGCTCGTGCTATTGTCACCCTCGGGGGTTTGTTTTTCTACCTCTCGTGGCGTGTAGGCTGTTTAGAGATCCGCTGTCGATTGTACTATAAGACCCTTCACACCGCCCTCCTCCATAGCTCCTCCTCTACCTACCTTCTTCCCCACACACGTTCCCTTTGAGTGACGCTGCGATAGGGTGTGTGGGTGTGTGGGGGGTTAGGGTGAGGGGAGGTGCCGTGTTAGGTGTAAAGGTATACCTGAGGATGTATGGGTAATATAAAGGTGCGCTGGGAGAGATGTAAGGCAGACGCAGGTAAGGTGAGGTTTTGAATGACTGTTTTTTGTAAGGTGGAATAGATGTGGATGTGAGGTTTGAGTTTATGATGTATGATTGTTATTATTATTATAAGAGATAGAGATAGAGATAGAGATAGAGAGAGAGAGAGAGAGAGAGAGAGAGAGAGAGAGAGAGAGAGAGATAACACACACAACTGGTATACAACGAGGCTGCAAACAAAGGCTGTGGTGGTGTTATGAGTGATGATCGGAGTGGTGACAAGCTTTTAGAGGCGACGAGAGAGCTTCTAGTGTTGGTGGTGAGCTTAGTGGTGGTGGTGGTGGTGGTGGTGTTGCAGTGGCGGTCTAATGGTGATGTCTCCTTGTCTAACGCTCTTGTGGTGGTGGTGGTAGTGGTGGTGGTGGTGGTGGTGGTGGTGGTGGAACAAGACATCAATCAAAGTGTCACTTGTCAATCTGCCTCAATAATATCTGACTAATCCTTCTCTTGTCTGTGTCAGGTGTCCAAGCTCCCGCCCCGCCCCTGACCAGCCCCGCCCCTGCCCCGCCCCTGCCCCGCCCAGTACCATCCCCTCACCCCTTCACCCTCACTGCCACACCCTCCTCCTCACCCTGACCTCTCCCAACATCCTGGGTATTAATTCACATCCACCGGAGTTTCTTGTACAGCGCATATCCTCTCTCCACTCCTCTCCTCCACTCCACTCTACTCCACTCTCCCTTCACACACCTCCTCCTCCTCCTCCTCCTCCTCTTCCTCCCTCACTCCACTACACTCCTGTCTGATGATACTCCACCACTCCAAAAAATAGATAGGGAATAGAAGATCCAAATCCACTAAACTAATAAAGGAAATAAACAATCGAAAGAAACTTGATGGAAGTGACAAAGTAAATATGAGAGAGACGTGATAAGGTAAGGTGATGATGGGACCAGAGGATGACGTGAGGGTAGGGTTACTGTGTGTGTGTGTGTGTGTGTGTGTGTGTGTGTGTGTGTGTGTGTGTGTGTGTGTGTATGTGTGTGTGTGTGTGTGTGGGACCAGAAGAAACACAGGGAAGCTTATTATGCTTACAGATAGAAAGAAATAGTGTAGATGAGAGAGAGAGAGAGAGAGAGAGAGAGAGAGAGAGAGAGAGAGAGAGAGAGAGAGAGAGAGAGAGAGAGAGAGAGAGAGAGAGAGAGAGAGAGAGAGAGAGAGAAAGAGAATAGAGGGGGGAATGAATAGTGGTGGAGGAGGGTGATACCAGGTGGAATAGGAAGAGGAGGAGGAGGAGAAGGAGGAGGAGGAGGAGGAGGAGGAGGAGGAGGAGGAGGAGGAGGAGGAGGAGGAGAGACAGCAGCTCCCTGGGCGGCGTGTCAGGAGGGTGACAGACCAAACAAGGGACACTTCTCTTCCATTAGCGAGCCTGGACCAGCGCCGCCCCCCAGAACACAGACACAACCCCTCCCTACCCACCCAAGCTAAAACAACCCCAATGTAGTCCCGCAAGAGGACACACAATACCCATAGTGAAGGATGGAACGTATAGGACATTTGTGAGTCAGTCGTTGGTAGGTGACAATAAATGGTCATCATCTAAGGTGTTTTATTTGCGAGGTTGCAATCTATACAGTGGACATACGTAAACACTGCATTCCCGCCACACTAGGGCTTCTACTCCACCTTCCGACATCCTCCTCCTCCACCTCAATCCACCTTTCTATATCTCTGTTCCACTCTGCTCCACTCTGTTCCACTCTGTTCCATTCTGTTCCCCTTCCAGCTCCATTCCACTTGATGTCACATGTGTTCCACCTCCACACACACTCCACACCGTTATTGTTCCACCTGTTATCCTAGAGCCATATCTTTGTTGTCCCCTTCCCTACCCCTGCCCCTGTCCCTGCCCCTGTACCTTCCCTCCCTTGCTATGTCTACTGCAGTGCGTTTGTGTGTGCATCAAAACGAGGACACACACGAGGACACAGCAGACACTAACCTCACAGCAACACAGCAGAACAGTATAACACAGCACACACACACACACACACACACACACACACACACACACACACACACACACACACACACACACCAAGCCACGCGACTCTTGCACAACACGCCAAGAAGTGTCAACCTGTCACACACTAATATATTTACCCACACGGTGCCAGTGCCAACCAAACATTTAAGTCATGTCCTCTAGTGCCACATCCCCATCCCCCCACACCCTTTGCACCCTCCCCTCGCCCCTCCCCAGCCTCCCCCAGCAAGCCCCGCCCCGCTGCCTCGTCCCCGCGTACCGTTGCGTAGTGGTACACCTCACCGCACATTACAGCACCGCACTCTGACACGCTCTAGTCCGTCAGCGTCAGCATACAAACTACTACGCCGAGCAAACTCACTATCACCGACACCATCACTCCTACATCACCATCACCGCTATCACTAACACCACCCCCACCATCCCCTAAGCCCCTAACCCTTCCTCCCATCCTCTCCCATCCCCTGACACCCCTCCCGAGAATGACAGGAGTTTTCATCACCACCATCAACATTACCATAATCATCTCACACTCACCCTTGTCGCCTTTAACAAACGGCGCGGAGTGAGACGCTGCCCCTAGCCTGGTGTTGCGAGCTGATTGCAACACCGGAGCATCGTGGTTTGGCGGCGCAATGACGGTGCTTTGAGGGACGAACACGGTGCTCAGGGACAAGGCAGTCACACGTCCCTAAGACACCGGATATGAGAACACGTCGCTTGTGCTCCGCGTCTATCCTTATTGTTATAATCACGAGTCCTTTTCTTTGAGGAGTTTCCGCGGATTGACTGACGTGTGTGTCCAGGTCATCGCTCTTACGGAGGAGGAGGAGAAGGAGGAGGAGGAGGAGGAAGAGGAGGAGGAAGAGGAGGAGGAGGAGGAGGAGGAGGAGGAGGAGGAGGAGGAGGAGGAGGAGGAGGAGGAGGAGGAGGAGGAGGAGAAGGACAATTGGAAGGTACTGAGGTATGGTCTATGTGGTGAAGTAAGTAACCACACATATTAGAAGCTCAACAAGGAAGGAAAGTCTGGTTTTCTTCTTAGATACACCTTCCTTGGTCTCGGTCTCGGTCTGGGTCTTGGTCTTGGTCTGGGTCTCCTCCTTTTCCTTCGAGTTTGGTATTGATGTTGTGTGTGATGTTTCTTTCTCTAAAAAACAACAACAACGTGACGCAAACAAACAAGTGAGTGAGTGGAAATGTGTGTTTGGTTCAGGTGTAATGTTTGTGAAGCTGCAGTGTTGTTTTGTCCTTGTTTTGCTATTGTTGTTATGATGGTGGTGGTGGTAGTGGTGGCAGTGGTTGTGGTGGTAGTGGTGTTGCATAAGGATCCCTCGGCCACCAGGTGTATCCCTTGCCCACCCTCCCTGGTCCCTGGTCCCTGGCATTGGTTGCTGCATTTCTCATCAACCTCGCTCCTTCCCCTCACTAACGCGTCCTTCGTATCTCCCCTTTGGCGTCTCGGGCCCCTTGATCTTGTGACGGCGCCTGGTGGTCACGGCATTATTCAGAGGGGTGGCGCCTCGGAGTGTCAGGAAGGAAGGCAGGCGAGTCAAGTTATAAAAGATGCACAACACCCAAGGCCTTTGTCCCTCAGCCTGACGTCTTCATCTTGACTCCGGCGAGGAAAACATTCTAGGTTACATTCCATCTCCTCCTCCTCCTCCTCCTCCTCCTCCTCCTCGCCTCCTACCTTCCTTCCTTCCTTCCTTCCCGCCGGCCGTCGCCACATCTATATGCCTGAGGGGAAGACACCGCTGTCCCTCGTGACTCATCTTTTTCTCCTCTGTAAACGGGGAGGAAGTGTTCGGTGCGACTCCTCACTTTCAAGGTGGCGGCTGAAGACGGTCGGTCGGGTCGGTCGGTCGGGGGGGATGGTATAGGGGGTAGATAGGGGGGTAGGGGTGGTGATCATGTCCATTAGCCTTGGGTGAGTTGCTTTAATAATTCAGAGGGCGAGGCCACCCCCTGGGTTCTCTAGGGGGACACGGTGCCGCCCCGGACATCTTGGCAGACGTCGACGCCCCTCCAGGGAACACCAGCGACCTGCCGCGCCCCCCTGAAGAAGCCACAGTGGTGCGTCCTGTCTCACTGCCTTTGGGACGCCCTCCACCAACGCTCACTACACAGTATACACCCGCGGCGCCCCTAGGAAGTGATACCCTGAAGGGGAGTCTGCCCACACGCTTCAGGGGACAAGTTTATGGTCGGCCACTAAACGTTCGAGGTTCAGTGGGAGAGAAATGTGTGAGTAATATTTTTCTCCTTCACGCCAGAGTAAGAATTGGATTCCAGCTAGAACGCGGAGCAGAATAATGTAGAAATGTCCTTCTCCTCCTCCTGCCCTGAATCCTGGGAGAGACGCACACACTCCCTCACGCACACACACACACACACACACACACACACACACACGCACGCACACACTCACGCAAGGCAGTAAATCATTGGGTTAAGTGCAACGAAGTTTTCATTGGATTTACAGGACACGAAGAGCAGATGTACTACGTAAGAGGAAGGAGGGAAGAGGAAAAAGGAAAAAAGAGGAGGAAAAGATGCTGTAGGTGAGGAGGAAAATTGAGGAAAAGGCAATAATAATAATAATTAATAGAGGCCTAAAAACGAAACCAAATGAAGAGTAAAAAAATAAATTCAATAAAACATAGGAAGAAATGGAGTCTCAGTGAGTGGAATTTGGTGGATAACTTGATAGGGTTACACGTGGATAAGACGCAGTGGAGATAAGTTAGTGTTAGTGGTTCAGGTGGGTTGTGTGTGACCTTACTAAGAAGGGTGATGCATTATTTAGGTGGAGTGGGCGTGGGGGGTGGGCGTGGAGGGTGGGAGGGGGTGGGGCGTGGGGGGTGGGCGTGGGGGTGGGCGTGGGGGGGCGTAGGACAAGCCATGAGTGCTCCTCAGACTCGACCTCCCCACTTAATCCCACTTTCCCTTGTTACTCTAGTTTGTTCCTGAGAGCGACGACGAGAATACTAGGAGGAGGAGGAGGAGGAGGAGGAGGAGGAGGAGGAGGAAGAAGAGGAGGAGAAGGAGGAGAGTAAGGACGAGGAAAATAGATCGAGGAAGACAACGGCGAGGATAGAAATTTAAGACAAAACAGGACTATAGTGTTATACAAAGAACACACACACACACACACACACACATACACACACACACACACGCACACACACACACACACACACACACACACACACACACACACACACACACACACACACACACACCCTATAATAGCAGGCAATAGGACCACAACTTCCTATCGCATCACATCACCATAACAACACAACACAACACAACACTCTTCCCTTCCTTCTCCTTTCCTTTCCCTCATCTTCCACCACCACCACCACCACCACCACCACCACCACCACCACCACCACCACCACCGCCACCGCCCCATACAAGACGTCCTCCCGCCCCAATAAGGAGTTTCGGAATCGATTGGAAGAGCAAGTTTGGAATCCGGTGTGGAGAGGGCAATCAGATAGTGTTATGGCGGTGACAATTGGCCATATCCTGCGTACACCTTCCTGGGGGCTTGAGAGAGAGAGAGAGAGAGAGAGAGAGAGAGAGAGAGAGAGAGAGAGAGAGAGAGAGAGAGAGAGAGAGAGAGAGAGAGAGAGAGAGAGTTAAGGATGGTTGTGTAGAGTATGATTAGGAAAAGGAAGAGAAGAAAGGATAATTAGCGAAGAAATGTAGCAAGGAAATGAAAAATAGTGTAATGAGGAGGAGGAGGAGGAAGAGGAGGAGAAGAAGGAGGAGAAGAAGGAGGAGGAGGAGAAGGAGAAAGGAATCAGAAATAAGAAAAACGAGAAGGATGTGGGATGCGAACAAGAAGAACTGAAAGGAAGGAAACAATAACGAGGAGGATTTGTGATGAGATGAGAAAGAAGAAGAATACTAGTAGGAAAAAGAGGAAGAAGAGGAGGAAGAAGAAGAAGCCTAGGAGGAGGAGGAGGAGGAGAAGGAGGAGGATGTAGAAGGGTAGTAGGCCGCCTCACCCTTCCTAACTCAACCACTCTGAACACACGATCCAACTTTACTCTAATTCCTTCCCAAACAGGTAAACTTTGCTTCTCATTTCCCCTCTGTATTAACTGCCAGCCTCTCTCTGATTTGTAGAACGCCTCCCCTCTCTCTTCTTCCCCTCACGTCTCTCCCCTCCTCTCCCCTCTCCCCTCCCTATGGTCCTCCCGCCTATATTGTACTAAATGTAATAATTACAAACAGGTTTTCTCATTTCCTTTAATCACGAAGGCCAAAAGTTATGAAGTATTTCCCTTGTGTGTAACTCCTGCTGAGAGGGAAGAGGAGGAGGAGGAAGAGGAGGAGGAAGAGGAAGAGGAGGAGAAGGAGGAGGAGGAGGAGGAGGAGGAGGAAGAGGAAGAAGAAGAGAAGGAAGGTGACAATAATAATAGGGATAGAACAAGAACAATTAAAAAAATATCAAGTAACAAGAGAGAAGGAAGAGAAAGAGGGAGAAGGAAGATGCTGTAACGAAGAATAGGAATAAGAGAAGAGAAGAGAAGAGAAGAGAGAGAGAAAAAAAAAGAGAGAGAGAAAGAAAGAGAGAGGTAGTGGCAGCAAGAGGAAGAAATATTTGCACGTACAAGGAATAGCAGGACAAGAAAATGTAACCAAGAAAATTGTGAAGAAAGGCAAGGAAACAGAAGGAGGGAGGAGGCAAAACAGGAAGGAAATGGATGTCTAGAGGAAGAGAAGAAGGAGGGAGAGAAGGGTGGCAGGAGGAAGAGGAAGAGGAAGAGTAGGATCTTAGAAGGGTGTTTCCAAGAAGAGGAGAGGAAGGACCCAAAAGGAAGAGGAAGAGGAAGAAGAGGGTTGTGAGGCGAATGAGGAAGATTATGAGAAAGAGGAAGAGGAGTCAAGGAAGAAGGAGGAAGGAAAAATGGAAAGGAAAAGGAAGAGAATGTCCCAAACGGAAAAGAAGGAAACAGAAAAAAAGGAAGAGAGTGCCAGGATATGAGGAGGAAGGTGTAGGAAGGAAGAGAGAAGTCCCAAGGGAAAGAATAGGGTGTTAGGGTGCCAGGTAGGGTGAGAGTGCCAGGTAGAGAGGCAGTGCCACCCCCTACTAACACCCCTCCCTTCCTCCCTCACCCCCCCCGATCCTCTGATGTGGCATAGACTCGGTCTCCCGCGGAAATTGGATTTCAATATGTGAGGGAAACTTCCAAATTTCCCGCCTCTGTCGACCTGCGACCCCCATTGAAATTTTAAAGTTTGGTTTCCTGAAGGGACGAGAAGACTGTGTCCCCTCCCTCCCCCCCTTCACACCCTCCTCCTCCTCCTCCTCCTCTTCTTCCTCTCCCTATTTGCTTGCCTCAGTGTGTGTTTGGGTGTTTGTGTGGGTGTGTGGGTGAATAAAATGGGTGTGTCAGGTAATGGGTGACTTCCCCTGTCCACACCCACCTACACACCCACACATACACACATACACACACACACACACACACACACACACACACACACACACACACACACACATACACACACGTACACATATCGAGAGAGGCACTCCACGCCCTCTCTGCTGATCGTATGGAAAATTTACATAGATTTGAATCCGATATGCCTACCAAATGTCTTCGATCCTGAGGCCCAAATTTGGAATCTGGAATCTGGAATCCCCTCTCCTTCCCCTCTTCCGTGATGGATGGATTAAGAATTCCACGCGAGGAGGGAAAGAAAGAAAGAAAAAAAGACACAAAAAAAAGAAAAATACCACAGGGATACGAATTGGTGGATATACACGAGCGGGAGATAAATACAAGATGAAGAACAGGAGTAATAAATTTGTGGATAAGAGGAAGGAATGAAGACATGACGAGTGAGAAGGATAATTCTTAGGCTAAAACAGGGCGGTGACACTTCTTAAGGCTATGAACACGCAAAGGAGAGAAGGAGGGAGGGAGAGAGGGAGGGATAAATGCAGTGAGAGGGAGGACATAAGAGGAAGAGGAGGAGGAGGAGGAGGAGGAGGAGGAGGAGGAGGAGGAGGAGGAGGAGGAGGAGGAGGAGGAGGATGCCACGAACAATGAGACACAACAAGATAGATGGTGAAAGGGACATGATAGCAAATTCTTGTTCCAATTCTACCAAGAGGCTTAAGAGTAAGACTGACTCCTCCTCCTCCTCCTCCTCCTCCTCCTTCTCTTCTTCTATATATGTATCATCACTTCCTCTATCGCCCCTATCATCACTATCTTCATCTCACCTCTACATCCACCCTCATCACATTCCTTTTCAAGCCAGCATCTCACCACCACCACCACCACCACCACCACCACCACCACCACCACCACCATCGTCACTGCCACAGCTGCCCAGTCACAGTTTAAGTGATGATTTCCGTCCCTTCCTCCTCCTCCTCCTCCTCCTCTTCCTCCTCCTCCTCCTCCTCCTCCCCTCCTAGAAATTATTATATATCTTTGGTGTTTTTAACTATTATTCTTTATTAGTATTATTTTTATTCAATATTTTTATAACTAATGGAAGAGAAGGAGGAGGAGGAGGAGGAAGAGAAGGAGGAGAGAAAATACATACAACTAAAGAGACAGGCAAGGGTATGTGTCCTACTTGGTGTCCTCCTCCTCCTCCTCCTCCTCCTCCTCTTCCTCCTCCTCCTCCTCCTCCTCCTCCTCCTTCTCCTCTTCTTCCTCCTCCTCCTCCTTCTGTTCCTGCCATTCACCTTACTCATTTCTCTCTCCTTTCTTCGTCTTAATCTCTATCCTTCTATCTGTTCCTAATCAATTTGCATGATATATATTATTAGAATATATTGCATTAGCTTTCTTTAGAGTCACCCTTCCTCTCTCTCTCTCTCTCTCTCTCTCTCTCTCTCTCTCTCTCTCTCTCTCTCTCTCTCTCTCTCTCTCTCTCTCTCTCTCTCTCTCTCTCTCTCTCAGCTGGTTCCGCCCAAAAAGAAGGGAGAAAAAGGTGCCCAGTCGACTCCTGTATTGGAAAGCTATAACGCCGATCTCAACGACCCACTCCTCGCCACAGCAACGGGACGGAAATTTAGTGCTAACGAACGACCTATACAAACACAAACAAACATACAAACATACATACATACGCTGCTACCCTTGTCCTCAGTCTCTCTATATAGCAGGGTAAGGAGAGGGTGAGGGGGAGGGAGGAAGGGAAAGGGAGGAGAGGAGGAAAATAGTACTACATGCTTCTACACAAGTACTACTCTGTGTTATGTATGCTTTAGTCTCCTCTTTCGTCCTCGTCCTCCTCCTCCTCCTCCTCCTCCTCCTCCTTCTCCTCCTCCTCCTTTTCGTCCTAACTTGATTGAAAGAAATACGACGATGTTTTTCTTATTATTACTACTATTTGCCTGTGTGTGTGTGTGTGTGTGTGTGTGTGTGTGTGTGTGTGTGTGTGTGTGTGTGTGTGTGTGTGTGTGTCTAGTAGGGAGTGTAGTAAAGCATCATAAACATGTGAACTTATGAGAGATATAAAACGATCTTAACTCATTCTCATCTCTTTCTTAACTCCCTCCTCTCCCCTCTCCTGACCTTCCCTGTTTCTCCCACCACCCTTACCACCCACCCCAACCCTTCCTCGGCGGCTCAGAAGTCTGGTGGGGGTGTGGCTCCAGAAGTCTGGTGGGGGTGTGGGGGTGTGTGTGGGGGTGTGGTGGGATGGGTGAGGCAGGCAGAAGGGCAGGGTCTAGTGCAGTGTAATGGTGTCATAATAGGGGAGGGTGAGGGATGGTCAGAGTAGAGGGTTGCGTGAGGCCTCCCTACCACAAGAGCCGACTCCAATTGTTCCTGATCTAGCTATTTGCACGCCACCCGAGCACACACACACACACACACACACACACACACACACACACACACACACACACACACACACACACACACACACACACACTCATAACATAACATAACCTTCCTTGCAGAAAATCCACGTTCACTACACTGTACCGTTTCATATTTTTTTTCTTTACACGTCCTTCCGCAAAAGACAGGTAAGGTAAGTGTAAGGTAAGGTAAGGTAAGGTAAGGTAAGGTAGGTAAGGTAATGTAAGGTTTAGGTAAGGTAAGGGTTAAGGTAAGGTAAAGGTAAGGTAAGGTAAGGTAAGTAGGTTAGGTTAGGTAGGTAAGGCAAGGTAAGGCTAGGTAAGTAAGGTAAGGCAAGGTAAGGTAAGGTTAGGTAAGGGACAAAAGGTCTTAGGAAGGTAGGTAGTGGAGTTAGAGAGAGAAAGAAAGAAAGAAAGAAAGAAGAAAGAGAGAGAGAAGGGGGTTGGGGTGAGTAAGGGGGGGGGTGGTCACGGGCGTCAGAACATTCAACTCGCACAAAACTCTCCATCAAATCATAGCGTGACTCTCGCGCGGCGGCACCACTAACGTCCAATCCACGCCCACTCCCGCCCACCCCACGCCCCCACCCACGCCATCCATCACTCCACCGCATGACAGCCCCGCCCCCGTCCCTCCCCCCACACCTTGATCACCCAGCCGCCTCGTGACGCCAAGTGCATGGGCGTGTTGGTGCGTGCGAGAGAGAGAGAGAGAGAGAGAGAGAGAGTGAGGGAGAGAGAGAGAGAGAGGAGAGGAGAGAGAAGAGAGAGGAGAGAGAGAGAGAGAGAGG